>JAMKQA010017896.1:0-17883 GCA_024699735.1 Posidonia australis | reverse complement strand
AACAAAACAGTAATCGTACCAATAAAAATATGTACTGAATGAAATCGTAAAATAATTCGAATTTGAATATAAAGTTATGGAATGATAAAATCGTAATATGATTCATTAATACTAAACTGAAAGTAAAAAAAAATACTAAATTAATATTTAAAAATATAATATAAAAAAATTATCATATTCATCTATTTCAATAAAAAAAATACAAAAAATAAAACTCAAATCAATAACCAATGTATTTAAATGAAATTCAAAAAATTTTAAAATTTTTCCCTCCATAGAGAAACCACTAGTGGTTTTACTTCAAATAAGGTGGTTTAATTTTTTTTAGTTGGATTTAGATCCAACGCTCAATATCAATCTTCCCTCAAATAAGTTAATTTGAAGGAGGATGCAACTGATCTCTTACCTATATATATATATATCATTGTGTTGAGATTTTAGTATATTGAAAATCTTCTAATCTCTAAGAATTTCTGTAATTTGTACTCGTAGTGATAATTCTCTTTCTTTCTGTTCGTGGATGTAGGTTTTGACTGAACCACGTAAATTCTCTATATTTTGTAGTGTATTCTTTTCCATTTGTTGTTATCTTGCATTATTTTCTCTCTTCTACGAGTTGTTTGGTTGTTATCTGTTTGTTTTATACATTTTTGATCCATATCCTCAGTCCAATGCAACAACTTAACATTAGAAGAAAAAAAAAAATTTCCAAACAATCAAGGGTAGCTAAATTTAAGTATCATCACGTTACGTCAATGGCAAGGTTCCAATTGCATCGACACAATTAGGCAAACTAAATGAAATTGGATTCTTAAATCCCCCAAATAGAAAACAATTATGTTAAAAATTTGATCACGTCCTATTTATCAAGTATTATACCCAAAACTGACGAAAATAATCTAATCCATCGTTGAAAAGATGGTAAACTGATCATCATCTTACTCAAAATTTTTGAAACTAATTTGATCTCAAGCCAGTGGTAAGAGAGTTTACGGTCTACGTGTGCCAAGTTGTGGTCGATCCTGAGGGGCTTCACACCGTCTGATTTGTCAAATAACATAATAATCCAAAAATACATTTAACATCAACGAAGCTTCAAATTAACCCATGAATACATTTAACAAGCCATGGAAGAAACACTTTATTTTGGGAAAATAAATGGTGACAAGGTGTAAGACTCAAAAATGTACTACCTGACTTATATAATTCAGTCAGGAAAAAAAAGGCCACTATTTCTAATGTACTTCAAGCCTATACAGAGGATCCCAATGTTCTGTTGGGCAATTTTCCCATGATGGGTGGAACAGAGGCAGAGCATGAACAAATAACTACTTACCATTCAATACTTTGTAATCTCAACATTATTAATGCACATGATAAAATGATTTGGTTACCCACTCCTAAGTCATTCACTGTTAAATCATGCTATGGGGTGATTAATGATGGAGGACTTCGATTTCAGTTTTTTCATGCAATCTGGGATTGCTGGATACCTTTAAAAGTTAAATTATTTGCATGGCTTGTCTTATGCAATCGAATACTTACCAAAGAAAACTTGCTGAAGAAGGGTTGGCATGGTAATGAGGCCTGTGTTTTTTGTACCTCTACAGAAACTGTGAAACATTTGTTTCTGAACTGTCCCTTTGTGCAGGTAATTTGGCACTCATTTACTAATGAATATATGTATCCAGCTTTCAATTCAATTCAGGACTTATTGGCAATTCCCCCTGCCTTTAAATTTGCTGTGACCTCTGCTGGGGCACACACTTTGGTGCTTGTTGTTCTTTGGGTAGTTTGGCTAGAGAGAAATAATAGGATCTTCAGGAAATTCAATAAAACTTTGCCTATGCTTATAAATGACATTGATGTTTTATTTCATTGTTGGGTAGACTCTTTTGCTTCAGGTTTTGAGAAGACTGAAAACCTTCTGGCTGCGACTGCAATTGGACAGAGCAGCGAGGGGGGGCAAGGCTTGGCTCCCGATTGTGAGATGGCCCTTGGCACACCACTGATCTCAGGGCAATTTTAACCTCTGGTTAATTCTTATCTTGAAGCTCACAGATTTTGACATAGCAATTTCTTTTGTGGCTGCTGAATGCAGATGCTTGTGTTGATTGTCTTTATTTTATCAACACTCCCACATCCCACCTTTTGTGTCACCTGCTGCGTGATGGGGATTTCTTTTTGTAACATCTAATGAACAAAAATTATGACTTAATGGGTTGTAACTTTGATGATATGATATTAAAAGAAATACTAATACCGTTAAAAAAAAAAAAAAAAAAAGCTTCAAATTAACCACCGGAAAACTGACAAAAACCAACAAATCCCTGTTTAATTTCCATTCAAGCCGTTTTTAGCAGACAGTGACATCCAACCAAATCTTTGACTACACCAAGCATAGACTTATCGCTTTTATTAACATCCATTTCTTAATAATTACTTCTGGCAAATCTCAATCAAGCTCAGTCATTCAAACCACACTAGCCACCCTCAAATCAACCGATGCCAACAATAATTTTCAAACATTGAACTCGTCACGCTTCACACAACCTCAACCACTACCTTGTGCTTCTTCCTCTCGCCTTCTTCGATTCCTCTCACTTTCTTCTTCATCTCCTCCTCCTCCTCTCCTCTTTCTCTTTTTGTAGACCATGGACAGATTAAGCCTAGCGCTTTTGTTGGTCTTCTTGTTCGTGGTGTCCGGTGTCGCGGTCGAGCTCATCTACGTGTTGTGGTATCGTAGGAGATTCCGGCTGGAGTCAACGGCAAGAAACGACGTCGAGAGGTCCGTCGTCTCCTCCGCACTCAGCAACGAACCTTACTGCTATGGAACTCCTCCTCCTTCCAAGGAGCTTGTTCTATACTACATGTGTTGGAAAAACCAATCAAGAGTAGAGACCAGTTCTCCGAACAACATCACCGCGGCCTTCCCGGTCACCGCTCCTCCAGGCTTCCTAAAACCACCAGCATCGCCACCGCCACCGCCACCGCCACCGCCACCGCCACCGCCACCACCACCACCACAGCCACCACCGCCACCGCCAGCAGTGGCAGAAGCCGAGGAGGACGACGACGAGGAGCTGGAGAAGTTTCGTCAATTGTACGGCTCGAGGTTGTTGTACACGATAAAGGAGGAAGACACGGATGGACTGGAGGCTCATGTGGAGGCTGCTGGGCAAGAGGAACAAGGGGAGATGGAGTCTGCTCCGGTGGGAGAGACCGAGATAGTTGGCATGGAGGAGGACGAGGAAGAAGAGAACGCGACGCTGTTCTCGTCGGCTTGTACATCGCCGTTTTACACGACGCCGACGTCGTCCCCTCCTCACCCGGCGACGATGAACAACGATGTATATGCGATGGTTGATTAGAAGGACTTTGATTATTAGACCAGACTTCTTGGCTTCTTCTGCCAATGATGTCCGAAACAAATCTGTCAATTTCTGATATCTTCACGTTGAACCAGAAGGCTACAATCTTGCTCTTTAGAGATGGTATAGGTTGTTCAAATTTTATGTAAATTACTTTGTTCGTCAGATATTTTAAACTTCGTTGTTTAATGCAAAATGGCCGACAATGGAAGTTCACAGTTTAACTGACATGCACACTATCCAAGTGTACCGTACATTACTAAATGGATTGTTCAACTCATGGGATTTAATGAGCTGATCTTTCATCTATCTCTAGTTCTGGCGTAATTTTCCATCTTAATTGGCAAAACCAAAAATGTCTTGTCATATTGGTTTCCAAACTCATCGAATTACAGGTGCACTAACTTCATTCAATCTGGATAAGAAATCGTGCTGAAGCCTGAAGTTATGCATGTCACAGATGTCTACTAGTATGTGCAGTAATACAGATTGTTCAACATTTCCACTTCTATTTTAAAAATAGGAGATCACTGATCTAATAGTTCTCAGAAAAGAAATCTGATATGATTTACAAGTCCCCGAACTTAATGACATATACACAATATAAGCAGTTTTCAAATATTCTAATATCAGAAGATTAAACATGAAGTTTGAGGAGACTTGTGGACGTACAGATGTTTATCAATAGTAAGTAATATGATCTCTGTGGCCTTGGAGTTCCTGATTGACTTCTTATTCCACCTGCAACGCAATTTCCAGACAGAAAGAAATGAGCGGATTTTGTTGGATTTGACTTACAGTTGAAAGAAAGCAAGTTAAACTATCACATGGATCATACAAGCAATATCAGTGAATGTCCTTTATTATATATTGCATATTCAACATCTGTAACAACGAAGGCCTCGACAAAGAGAAATTCAACAATCGATTTCCATATATATAAACCTCTCAACAACTTGCAAGATACCAGAAGAAGGTGAGAACACAACGAATTAAAATGCTAGGGGAAAAAACAAAGACAACACCAACTTACTTGTAATTTTCTTGATTGGTATTGTACTCTAGTTATATGGTTTTATAGAGGATTCAATGACAAAGACAAAGCCATATTGTTATAACACTATAGGCAATCTTCTAGGAATAATCAAAAAAAAAAACAGACAAAATTTTCGAAGGTTGACTTCTACTGTTTTTATTTCCTTTTTTGGATCTATACTCCTTCACACTTTAATCTTACCTTAAGAGCCTTGACGGTCAGATCCAACAACTTTGTCGCACACAATATTAATGAGCCGAGGTATTTTGATTGGTCGTTTTGAGAGCCCACTTCACAGCAAGACAGGTAAAGGGGCTATTGCTATCAATGACTATTTAATTTTCCTACCTACACCAGAATTTTGTGACATTGCACATTTCTTTTCTTAGTGCTTCGCTATATTTCATGTCTACTACTACCCTAATTTTGGTTCTGGAAGTTTTACCTCATCGTATTTCTTCTGATGCAATTTCATGCACAGTCATTTCTCAGGTTTGTATATGATGCAGAATCATGTTATGTATTTGTTGTAAATAATAATTCTTCATTGCTAAGTTAAAAGTATAATCTATTCTTTCCCGTTGAACTGTGTATCTATATGTAGATTAGACATGCACATGAATAACAACATTCAATTGAATTTCTGTATTCAGCTAGATCGCATTAGTTGCATTGTTTACTCATCCCATATGTAATCCTGAATAACTAAATGTAGGTTTTTGAACCGCATTTGCGCACTAAATATATTATCAGTTATCATATGTCCTACTTATGTAACAGTAATTAGTTCTGACGTTCGTCGCTCTTGCTAGTTAACAACATATGCCCATGACCTAGACTGGCTTCATACGAAAAAAACAGATAAAAGGCTTGTAGACGAATTATTACTTGCACCATCATGCCATGTACGGAAGTTTCTCAGCAACAACTCTATGGGCTTGGGTCCTTCCCAAAGCCCATCAATAGATGCGTAACTAGCATAGAGCCGCGGCGTGTGATTTCCGCTGCCTGGCCCAATAATGGAAATCTTGCTGTGTCTCTGTTTTTCAGGGGATTCTTATCCCACCTGCAAAGAAATTTCCATTTAGAAAATTACCATGTTTATCTGGAGAAAATTATTCAATGGGTCGTACCCATAGCATATTTTATATATGGGCCATGTGTCGAATACATGTATACATCCCATTTCCTTTAAACGGTTCTGCGAAAAATGTTGCAACTTGGTAGGATTCACATCCTTTTTCCAATTAAACTCGAGATAAGCCAATAAATATGTGCCATGTGTCCAACACATGTAAACATTCCATTTCCTTCAAACAGATTTGGTATAAAAAAACAAATTGCAACTTAATTGGAAAAAAGACGTGGTATTCGAGTTAAACATGGCTCACGTCCTTCCAAATTAAACATGAGAAATTCAACAACTCGTGATATGATATCTCGAGTTGTTGAATTTCTCTGGTTTAACTGGAAAAAAGACGTGGGTCCCACTATAAGAAGTTGCAACATTTTTTGTAAAACCGTTTTAAGGAAAGGGGATGTATACATGTATTCGACACATGGCACAGACTTATTGGTTGAACCTTATATAATATGCTATAGGCACGACCCATTGAATAATTCCTCGTTTATCTGAAGTAGGAGCTAAAATGTTCTGTAGTTCTATAACAATATATGCAAGAAGTTTTGGTATTAAACGTGACCAACTTCCCAAGATATGAAAGGCAAATCACATGTAAGAAAACTGTAGAAATGGAAAAAGAACTACTTCTCAACTCATCTTTTGAGTTGTCACATAAAGCACCCACTATCTCACATAATTTAGAACACGAGGTCTGTGTCCAAAATATTTGTGAAATTCGTATAAAATGAGCCAATGAGTTACGATACCAATCTTCGTGACGAATGATCTTCCCATCTGCGATCTTCAACCTGATAAGAGTGCTCAGATCCACATCTTTTCCAAAAATCTTGTAGTGTTGCTTGTTGTCGATCAATATCTGATCAACATGTTTGAATTTTAGAGCATTGTAACTATGCAAATTAATCGAACTGGTTCCTCAATGTTTTACTCATACCTCCCCTTCCCCAGGTCCAACAATATTTTCTTGAACAGTGTACTCTATGATTCTGGATTCACTGAATGCCTGAAGATGCATAAGGAGGAAGTATCATTGTTTAGACAGTCATCATATCATATGATTTAAAATCAACTCCAACATCTCAAGGGCTGAAGGAAAATAACAAAAATATAACAAGATAAACAACAAATGAAACCAATAAATTCATATAAGTTCTAATAATCAAATCCTGCAACAAAAAGTTGATTAAATAGGGAGTTCCAGAATACATAATCCCCATAATATCCAAAAGTGGCTTATTAACCGGCTATCTCTTTCTGAAATCGAGAGAAATTGCCCACCAGAGCTGAAGTTACTGATGTGGCAAATGCATTGGATGGCACAGATTTTGTGATTTTGAGTGGAAAAACTAACTGCTGGTGTTTACCCTGATGAGCTTTCTGTTCAAACAATGGCCAAATGCTATAACAATTTTTATGCCAAATTCATTAATAATTTTTATGCTTTTCTATGTATATAACAGGCACTTCTCAGTTCTTCAACATTTTTTCCTAGTTCACATACAAATTGTGCTGGCTGAATTTACATCATTCCAACCGGCAAAATTAAATACTTGTAGATTCCCGTCAAAGAAACAGAACAATTACACTCAGAACAGATCATAGTGACCATTACCATTCATACTTCAAATGATTCTACAAGCTATCGCTTGTAACTAACTGACGTAAGCATTTCGTATAAGACGTGACAACATCCACCTGAGATGGTTCCTACTTCACACGCAAATTTTACTAGAGAAAACTAATCTTCCTCTTAAATCCAAAGATAAAGCATATGCTAAGTTGCTAACATCATTTTCTCATTGTGTTCTACCTCGCACTGAAGTAACATCATGCACTGTAGGAAGTTTATTCCTCTTAGCTGATATTTTTAACAGAGTTTATACAGTTATGCCAAGGTAATTCATTCCTTTTAATTCAAATTCCATATGAAAAATTGAAAATATACCCACCAATGCTGATATATGAATATCTATGGTTACCACCAGTGACCGTCCTGTCAGCCATAGTTGGTAGGATTTGACGGGTAATTTAGTCAATAAAATGCATTTATTGACATATTTTTCTAAGAAACAGTTGACATGCATATCAAATTCTTCATTGTTAAAGAGATCTGAATCAAACAGAGGCAATCACCTAGTAAACTAAATTCAGGTAAGTGAAGCAGCCAGATGTATACCAAAAAGAAGGTATATCTAACCTTTCCTATGGAATAGAAAGCGGACTTGATCTGGTCAACGCTGCAATAACATAAAATTTGGAAGAAAATTTTTTGTCAGTAAGCAAATCCAGACCACTCCCAAACATGAAACTGCAATACTGCTTAAACCCCTGATGCACCACCTACCCATGAGCACACATAAGCGGATCTTCAAACGTCGCATTCGGCGCATAAATTTCGAAGTCTCGTGCTGTAGCCCTTGATCCATATCTGGATAGAGTATAATTTCACTCCGATAAATCAAACGTGTAGCATCTCCAATCAAATCGAGTAAGGGAAAAAAAAACCACCACAAGACACCATCACCGTCATCATCATAAACAACAGTCACTAACAATAGACACAAGTAACACCAATTTCCACACACAAAACAAACATTTCCATGTGATTCTGGGAGAATTCTGACATCTGGAAGGATCTAAGACAACAAAGAAATGAGCAACTCACAGATTGAGGAGATGGGGGATAAAGTTCTTGGCGAGCCCCTTGGATGAATTCATATCGTCGGTTTGCTTAGCAGCAGACTGCTCCCTCCCTTGATCCATCAACTACCTGCAACACAACAAACCAAACACCAAGATTTGAAACCAACAAAAAGAAGCAGTTCCCACCTTTTTTTTTTTTTTTTTTTAAGTGGGAGAAAACAACTTCTTCTTTGTGTCTTTCTTTTTCCTGTGACTGATTTGCCGCCAAATGGAGTTTTGTGAAGCACAAGGCGAGGAAAGAGTGTGTGGTGTGAAAGGTTTGGACGTGGCTGAATGGTAAATCGACACGATTTGATTTATTTGCTCGTTTGCGCGTACTTTTGGTTTTCTAATGGAGGTGTTAAGCTTTGCTAAATGACAGGTGTGCCACGTTAGTGTTGACGTCAATGTGAATATTACCGGTTGACTTTCGCTTGTTTATCTTGATACACGTAGTATTGGAATTTTATTTATCATGACTTTATTATCGGGTCTCATGATCTTTTCTCATCTCCTACAAGATAACAAACAAAATATGAATAGCACTGAATTCTCACTGCCACAGCCTGCTTTCAAAGTCTTACGCAGCCTGCAGGATAATACATGTTCTTCAAGGGATATTTCTGATGAATGAATCGATCCTCCAAATATATATCAAGCAAGCGTTTTTAAGTAGTGGAAGAAGAAGCCCTGTGGACCATATCATGACTGGGCCGGCTTTTCTCTTTAAACAACAGCAAATGGTCTCAGCCCACTGAAGTAAAACTTATTACAAGTGGCGTTTTAAGGAAGGGTGTGAGATTTTTATTTTATTTTTTAATTCTAAAAAAAAAACAGTAAATGATGGGATGAAAGCAAGTCGGATGTCCACATTGAAGTCCATAAGCTGCATCCATGCAAGATGCAAAAAAAATAAAACTTATTACTGTATCCTTGACATTACGTTTCAACCGTCATACGACAATAAAGTTAAAATGTATCCATCGTTAATTTATAAGTCACTCTCAGTTGAGTACGAAGTGTGAACGCACTAAGAAAGTTCATGGGTTTCAACCGTTAATGACTTCATATCATATTGTCCCTCAGTAGTTTATTATTCAGAACAGCAAACTTCTCTGAATGAATTCTTCTTACGATTCTGGAGAATCCATATATGTAAGATAATACGATGATCCTTGTGGATAACATTGACACGTGAACTTCACAGAGTGGTAGTTGTTTTTGAAACGCATGTTTATGATATGAATTGGAGGTCGACGTCAGTGAATGCCACCCACCCAGTGATATTATGTCCGATCTTTTATATAATTTTTTTTCCCTTTTTTGGGATAATTTCTTTTTGTATTTTTAATATGATAATAGCTCTTTACTTTATATTTCTAAACCAATTATATTTCTTTTGTATTTTTATCTTCAATGTTGTAGATCCTTTTTTTTTTTCTTGTATGATTCGATTGAGCATTGGACCTCCCCCCCTGTCTGAATTTACTGAGGAAAAGGTAGCTACATATTCTGATTTTAGTGTTAATATACGAGCTACATCTTTTATGGACAACAGAAGTACAGACGTTGAATTAAATATACGAGCTTTAATTAATTTATTTAGTGTATCACCATTCATATGCTTGAAAATGAATAAAAAACATATTCTCATAAATCTGGCATCATTTTCGTTTTGAGATTCAATAGATCTCACTTATCACTATATACATACCACATTATGATACTGATTTAATTTCAGATTTATGCTTGAACCAAGCTCCTCCATTAAGGAATCTGCATGTCAACAATTTTGGAGCAGGTAAACTAACCTCTAATGAAAAGTTGGAAAAATAAGACCTTTAATAATTCACATATATATCGAAGGACACACCTCCAATATTATTCCGGGTAAACGTCACCGTTATGGTCCACATGCTTGGCCATAAACTACAGGAACTCTCCATTTTTTTTTGTGCTTCGATTTGACTCTTTAGTCTTCGTCATAACACAATGCAACTGTTCATCTTACATGTCAATTTCAGAAGACTGTTAGAGTTTCGATCCAAACATAAAATCTACCAACTTCAAGCATACGAAATTTTCAGATGAAGTTTCATCAAAGGAAATAGTGTCACTTGATTATTGCAACGATCAGATCCAACAACTTTGTCGCACACAATATTAACGAGCCGAGGTATTTTGATTGGTCGTTTTGAGAGCCCACTTCACAGCAAGACAGGTAAACGGGCTATTGCTATCAATGACTATTTAATTTTCCTACCTACACCAGAATTTTGTGACATTGCACATTTCATCAAAGGAAATAGTGTCACTTGATTATTGCAACGATCGACAACATCAAACTACACTTACAATTACAACAAATGAAAACACATTTTTAACACTTATTTTGCACTGACCACTTGTGCACCTCAATGCATCTGTAAGCAAACTACGTTGTACTATACTTATATGCTAATACTATACCATACTATGTAAACTTCATTAATATATAATAATTTATTTGTGATGCAGGAAAAGAAAAAAAAACAGTAAGAAGAAGAAAAGGAGAGGACGGCGAGCTAACAAAACACGGCACCGTTAGCTCGCTCCAACTGTCCAACATCGCCATCATCACCGTCGCTGTCATCATTATGCACTCAGACATCGACTTTACAGTAGGAAATCTGCTGAAATCTGATCGCCGGCCAGCCTTCGTCACCGTTGTTAAACGTGAGAAACGCAGGGCAACTGACAAAGAGATGGTATCTGCCTGAGACCCAGCTCCCGACCTTCCATCTCACCCTCCCGTCGATCTGGACACGAAGCAACATGGCCCCGGCATTCTCATCATGCGAGAGGGCGAGAGCCAAGTACGGTGCAATCGGGATGGACACGCCGAAGAGATACGGCGACCACACGGTGACGTCCTTGTGGCTTTGGTACAGCGAGGGGAGGGCGACGGGGACGGTGATCTGCTGCGACTTGTACGATGCGTACACGTCGAGCTTGTCGTAGTAGATGCCGATGCCGTCGTTGGGGTTGCGGGAGGAGAAGGTGACCTGGATGGTGGAGGTGAGGAGGCTTGGGCCGGTCGTGAGGTTGAAGGCGAAGACGGTGGCGTCCCGGAGAGAGAACTTTGGTTTCGTGGGACGCAATACGAGCCATATGACGAGGATGGTGATGAGGATAGCGATGACGAGGATGACGAAGAAGGCGAAGAGGCGGCGGAGGAATTTGCGGTGGCGTTCGTGCCATCGGTGTTGGCCACAGTCCTTCGCCGACATGGTGACAAGGTAGGCGATCGATTACAACGAAGGTTGTGGCGGTGGCGACGGAGAAGGAGAGGAGACTTGAGGAAGGGAGGAAGGGAGGAAGGGAGGGAGGTCAAGCGAGGGAAGGAGGACTGCTGGTAATGGTGCAGTGCAGGCGTGTAGTGGAGGGAATTAAAGAAGGGTGTATGGGTGTTCTGGTTACCCGCGGAGGAGTGTAGCTTTTTTAAAAATTCCAGACACCCATTTCCTACTGATTGAATGAATAATGCAATTGCTTCGTAAAAGAAATGGGTGGAGGTGAGTGGTCGAGATAGTTTGAACATGAGTAATGGAATCTACCTAGATATGGGGTAGTTTTTAGAAATCCTAGCTGCTGATAATGTTTCCATGCATCCTTCTTCTTCTTCTTTTTTTTCTAATTCCCTTTCCTAGTAGCGTTGGCTTCTATCGCATAGACTATAGTATTTAGAGAAAATGGTTGCAGTTGAGTAGTCCTTATCAGAGGTGGTATGGTCGCATTTGGAGGCGTCCTATTACGAGGATCGGAAGACTACGATTTGTTCGTGGACATGAATTTACTGTGCATATGAGGTCCGAACTTTGATGCAGACGCGAAACGAATTCGAAAGGTTTCCTTCGCTTGGATTTGAACTCAAAGTGATGTGTGTGACAAGATGATAGATATGTGTAGAACATCGTCTGAGAAATAGAATACATTAAGACATTTGCGCGCTTTATCTGGGTTTTCGTTGTCATTAATTTTTGATTTGATTTTGCTTGTCGTGGATTTTTGATCATAACAGATTTGAGACAGTGAGATCTGGAAAATGCTAGTTCGTGTTAGATTGACGTTTCCACAGAAAGAAGCGAATGTAGGATTGATAACTGGAAGCGACAGGTGCCACTATCGGTACGAGAGAAGCCTGTGTCAGCAAGGAACGTCGACTGAAGTTTATTGGCCGGCCCCACCGGACGGCAGATTATTCAATTATCAATTGACAAAATATCACTTACCAAATATTAAACAAAAGCTAACGGACTCGACAATACGAACCAGATTAAACAAAAGTTTATCCTACTCTGCTTCAATTATCTGGATTCATCATCATTCAAATACGAACCAGATTCCTCCGATCGAAAATCTGTGTGTCCCCCGTCACAAACTGAAGGGAGAGAATACACAATTCTACTGGCACGAGTCACGAAACAATGTTTTAGGGAGGATGTTAGGTGACTGCCCTCACGGCCTCACGTAGTAGTCTAATGGGGCTGCAAGCAATGTATGATTGGTTTGTTGTACCTGTGAGTTTTCAGCAAAACGACATTCGCTTTTTTCCAAATTCTGAATGCTAGTTTGGATGACCTACCCAACTTTGCCCCGATGATCCCTTGCACCTCACGCTCCCTTCATCTCATCCGTACCATTTTTCCTTTCGCCCCCTTCAATTTCAACAAATCATAATTGCCAAAGCAAACACTAGATCATATCAGTAGTTGAACACTTGATCCCCCACCTTTCTCCATTTCTTGATAGAATTGGGGTGAGTCCGACAACTTAATTTCATGCTATAGATTAACCATAAACAATCACATGATTAGTGAAAATGTACAATACAAGCCACCATGTCATGCTTCTATTTGTAACCCTTACCATCCTACCATAGAAATCACTTGAGCACAGCAATCCCAACTAACCTCTGTTTTAGATAACTGAAACAATGGCTATAACCGAAGGAGTTTATTTTTCATGTCCTTATCACTTTATTTTACTTATAATAAGAAGCAATAATTCACTTGAACTTTCACATTGATCTAATACTTGATTAAATAGTAAAAAACTAAGGAAAAAATAGATTGTCTCGAGAAACCTTGCAACCCGTTCAAGCTAAGGATACACCAAGCACTTGCGTGCTTGCGTGCTTGTGTATTTTGAGATGACGCTAGCTGTTTATTATTTTGTGTACTCAAAGCCCCAAGAAAACACCAGTCCCACTCTGAACGCTCATGTTTTGAATGTTAAGCACAGGGATATCCCAAAAATCCAGGTTTAGTTGAAAGGAGCAACAGCAAAAGGTAAAGAAGGAAAAAAGATACAAAGATCACTTCTTGTATCAGATATCCTAAAGCCAACTGGAATAAAGAGAAAGAGAAACATGGGATCTTCCACGAATTAATAAATCAATCTGGAGCCCATGAAAGAATTGAACTCAAGAAAGAATATTTGTTTCATCATGGAGTTGAACTCAAGCTGGAGCCCATGAAAAAATTTTCATTCAGTGTTCAAGAACTAGAGTTCTGAGAGAGATCGAAATAAACTGAGTAGAAATCAGTCAATCGCAATGGCTAAACACAACTGCATCCACCTTTGTGGTAGTGGACTGAACGGTCTTGGAGTTGCTTTATGGATTCCTTTCCATGTCCATCTTCCACACAAAGAAAATCCTTCAAAAAAGCATTTAGTGATAGGTTAGTTTTGCCTAAACCCTTTTGTCCATCCTGAATTAATAATAATATAAAAATATCGATAGGGCCACATAAGTGGGAACTTGGACATCAAATTGTTAACCAACTGGTATCATCCCACCGTGGTACTCATTGACCCACTGAGATAACATAATTGCTGGAATCTAACTAATCTACCTTTGACCTCTAAATTTTCAACTTTATTTGTCTAAGGTGCAGGAAGTCCGCAAGGACCTCAACCAACCTAACAGAGACCCAAAGATAAAGCCATTGTCTGGTATTAAGGCTGTTACCATACATAATACAAGGTAAATACAAAGAGAACAAGAAAGGAAATAACTGATAAGCAAGCACTTCAAAACTTGCAGAGGAAAAAAGCTGCTCTTATGAATCAAGATAAACTGGCCATTTTATGTCAATGTAGTAATACAATCATAAAATTAAAAAGAGTCATTTTCCCACCTCCGTCATACTTCTGTCATCCATGCGATGTGTGAAGCTTTTTCTTCCTAGGGAGAGGTAACTGTAACATCCCAACCACATGCCTTCTTTCCCACTTAAAATTCAATATGTGCAGGAGCTCCATCATTTCTTATCCTAAGGATTAAGAGAATTCTACAACACCAATAAGAAAATTGTGGAAGAAAAATCAAACAGTTTGTTTGGCTTCAATGTTCTCTGCTAATCACTAGTGTAGATAAAGCAGCTCATTCACTAGATACTACAATTGCAGCCCACATCTTCAGTATGGTTTATGTAACTCAGAGAGGTGAATTAAGCAACAGACAAATATAAATGAATTATAGATCATACGACCAGAGAAGTCATCATAATCATAAGTGGAACTAACAATTACCGATTAAGAAAACAACAGCCATTGAAATTATAGTACAATAAGAAAAGGATATAGAACAATGATATTGCCAGCCGCTAGAGCAATAAACAATATGTCAAATGCCAAAAAGCAAAATTTCTAGTGCATACAGGTGGTCAAAAAACGATGGATAACAAAATTCAGTAAGTCTCCATTAGAAACTATTAGCCATTACCAGAAACAGTTTTTGTAGAATCTGGTTTTTTTTTTAAATTAAGGTGAAAAACGAGCTCACTTCTCAGACTTTTATAGACATAAATCATATAGCAGTCTGCCAAAGATCCTCTTAACTAGCTTATTCAGAAGAAAAAAAGAACATAATATCCTCCGATAAAACCACAATACAAATAAAATATTATAGCAGCGAACAGCTAGGTGTAAACATGCATATGTACACTACCTAGTCAACAATGTTTAAATCCCTCCATTACTCCATGAAGGAAACATGCATCCGTATACTACCACATCAACGTCTTAATCCCACCACATGGGTTATCAAATGTACATGCACATGCATGTAGAGGTATTTTGCATTTATCTTGCTTTCTTCTCCTTTACAAATAGCAATAAATTTTTCGATAGTGTGGCAAAATTACGTCCATCGTATCATTCGATCATTGTTTATCCTATGTTTTTCAATGCACCAACACGGTATTATAAGCATCCATGCATCAATAAAGCATGATTTGTGAAAAATAAAATTATTAGGTAAATCTCACAAAGCTGCAGATAATGAAACCTGATAAATAAGTGGGTGTTTTGTCTTTTGTTTTTCCATTTATTCCTGCTTGTCCTTTGTAACAATAAGCCCTTCCACAATGTTCATCAACTTCGGGATTTCATGTTCCTTCACATGTAAAAAATCAGTGGAGGACCAAAAACCAAATGTGGAGTGGAAGAACGAAAACCTGCTATAAAGAGAGTAGAACAGATTTGATGGTTGAAGAAAGTACAATGTTAAGTTGTTAACTGCTTATAAAAAGTAAAGGGCTATTCAGTTTTAAGAATTTGGAATACCTCTTCCAAATCATCCTAGCATGGACCGTTCATATTTAAAGGAATGCACCTTTGTGATTAACTAATGGTGCAACAAGGAAATTGTAAAATTAGTTAAGGATTCAATGCTGAAATTGCAAAAAAGAGTTTCGCAGCTTGTGGAATCAATCAAGGTAAAGAAACGCAATCCTTGCAACTGCTGGTGTACTACAAGAATCATGTAAAAGTATGGAGACCATTCAAAGAGGCAAGTAAATTCTCTAGCAGGGTAGACCAACATGGAGAGAATGGATCTATGTTGCCAACCCCACATAGTGGGATTAAGGCATGGTTGTTGTCGTTGTTAGTAAACCAACATAGCAACATGGGCATGGAGAATAAGAGGTAAAATCGATTAATGGAAGCACACAGCCAACTCTAAAGAAACCACAGGAGAGAAGATGGCTGTAATTCTGACTGAAACAAAACAAGAAGTCGTTGAGTTTTGTCCTAAAAACTGTCCAAGTTTGGATAAAGAATACACATTCATATTGTCCAACAAGATTTATGCTCCTTAAAGCCAGGTTTCGATGCTGAAATTGCAGCAAAGACTAAGGCAGTTTGTGATACATCTAGGCAAAAGAAAGTCATCCTCCAATTCTACTGAACGATCAGCATGTGGTAAGAGCTAGCAGCAAATGGTCTCACACTTTGATAGTTCAGCAGAAACTCAACTTGTAAAGTAATCCAAATTTTATCACAAGAAACATGATTGAAAGATATGAAAAAAGAGAAATAGAAACATCTTAATTCAAAGGAGGGTGGCACAAGGACCTGTGAGGATTTCTTTCAGCTTGTGCACAGGGAGATCATGCATTTCGCTGGAAATTGATCAGAAATTTATTACAGACACAACTCTTGTTTCTAGGATGGGAAAACGATTTTTTGGTGTGTAAGAGCCATTCTTTGGTGCAACATCTTGCATTTTCCAGATTCTTTGGTACAACATCTTTCAGCATGGATTGTCATAGAGGGTCGACATCAGACACAACTTTTGTTTCTAGGATGGGAAAAAAGATGGGTTTGCTATGTAAGAGCCATTGGTGTCTGTGTTTTGTTGTTTTTGGCCTCATTGATCGAATTGTTTGCCTAATTGAATTGATAGTAATGGTACCACTTTAGGGGTCTTATTGCTCTCACCCAACTATGACTTATACTTCATACCATAGAATCAAAAGTCGGTGCGTGTCGGCGAAATATCGCCGACACGTATCGGTGGCTGAAGATCTGGAAACGACATATTAGGGTATGTCGCGACTTACCTCTTGTCGGGCGATATTTCGAGCCATGTCGTAACATCCCCATATGTCGATGGAGGTTTGGTGTTTTTTGTCGTCCAATTTCACATGTCGACCGACACATCTTCGCCACAAGCCGACACGAACGACATTACTTTAAAAGCATCGCATCACCTTTGTCGGCTCGCCCATCTTCTCTTCGACAGTCGTCCAGTCGACGCTGAAGTCATCTGCCCTTGCCTGCCTCGTACGCCTTCGCTGTCACGTCCTGCGTCGTCCTTCTTCGCCGTCCAGCGTCGTCCACGTTCGCCATCCAACGTCGTCTCCCCCTCCTACGCCGTCCGCCCCGTCAATCTCGCTGCATCTGACGCACGCCCGCAACCAGGTGTCTTCGCCGATCTCGCTGCATCTCGCCGATTTCGTCCGCAACCAGGTGTTTTTTTTTTTTGATAAAGACGAGTACAGTCTGTACTGTACAGATATGAGATATATGCCTGTGACTTTATTATTCATTATCACATGAGATATATATGATGATAATATTATTATTAAATTTAATAAAATAGATTATATTACATTCTATTTAATATATGGCAGGTGAATATTATTATTATTAAGTTTTTTTTAATATATGACATTCTGTTTAAGATATGCATGTGAATATTCTTATTACTAAGTTTTATTATTTTTTTAATATATGACATTCTCTTTTTTTTGTCCTTTCTTGTAAAATAGGTTTTAATAATAGTTATTAACTTATGTTATGTTATTAAGTCATGTTAT
>JAMKQA010017895.1:0-18153 GCA_024699735.1 Posidonia australis | reverse complement strand
CCCCCCCCCCCCCCCCCCGCGCGGGGACGTGCGGAAACTCGAGGGGAAACGCGCGGAAACGCGTAGGGAAACGCCGACGGCAGTCTACACGGCTCCCGGTGGCGAGAGATCTGACAACGGCGGCGGCAGGAAGGTTTCTGTCGTCGTTTTTTTTTTCTTCTTTCTTTCAGAAAACCCTTGGCTCTGATACCATGTTGAAAGTAAAAGAAGAAAAGTGAAACTGTTTATTAACCCTAAACAGAGTATTTATACAAGACCTGGACATAGGCTAAGATAAATAGATCCTTAAACGGATCCTATAATATGCAACCCAACTAACAGGTAGTTTTGAGGCATAGAGTGATTAAGAGAATCACTAGAATGGTTCTAAGAATGTCTAAAATGAATTAACAAGATTTCCTTATGTTGTGGGTAGAATAAAAAATGATATAACTTACAAATGCTAAGTCTTTTCCTAAATGGTTTAAATAAATACTAGGACTCATGATGGACCCTAAGGATTAAATGTGGGTGTAAGTTTGGGTGTGGTGCACTGGATTGAGTATTCAGTAGCATTGATTGGATGTTTGACATTAAGCTAATTGTGTCTTCTGTAAGACACAGACTAATAGATGTCCTACGCTTTGGCACCAGAACCTGAGATTTTGGGTGTTGTTTGTGTTGACGTCGGTCTTGTAAGTCTAATAAGACTTCAAGACCGTTGCTTGATTTCTTTATGAGTTCTTCTAAGTGAGATTTATGTCTAGAATGTGCTTTGACTTTTATCTAGGATTTGAACTATGTTTTCAAAGGGGTTTATAAAAGAATTTTGAAAAAAATACTGGACGTTTTGGAAAATGATTTTTCAAAAAGATTTGAAAGAGATCTAGAGTTTTGTGACTTTAGTCGTGGTTTTCTGTGCCACGGTTGGTATGGCATTTTGTGGTACTTTTAAAATGATTTCTGAAATAATTTTCAAAATATTTTGGAAAAGAAATGCATGATTTACAAAGGTTTTGGAAATGATTTTTAAAGTTTTGAGGGACTGAAGCTGAAGTTTCTTGTTAACGGACTAGGGATAATTGATACCCCTAAATGAACGAGAGTCAGTTGTCTAAGATGAAATCCATGATTTTTGATAGGAACTACAAAGACCAGATCGCATAAGTGGACCAAGAACAATTGATACCTCTAAAGGACTAGATGTGAGTCTGAGGTCGTAGTTGTCGAGTGATAAGAGTCACAGGCCGTAAAGCTATTCTGGCAGACCAGAGACGATTGATATCTCTGGAGGATCAGGTACAAGTCCGTGTTTGTGACTGTTGGTAGGACTAAGATTGGAGTCTCAGGTAGTCTGAGTTGAGGACATCAAGAGAACGTACCATGTATGTCCTAAAGTGGACCTTTGGAGGGTAAAGACTCAGGACAGACCAACTCCTACACAAAGTGGCTCATCCGTGGCAGTGCAGTACACTTCGATGACTGCTTGTTGGTTGATTAGTCATTGATGGCCATAATGACACGACAGTTTTTCATGTTGGGTGTGTGTATTGTGATTTTAAACTCTGATTAAACTTTCCAAGTCTAGTCTAGAGAAGACTTTAGTTTTGAGTCGTTGTTTTGTGTTGATTTTGGGCTTAGATTAGCGTGGAGTAGCCACTCTAAGTGTGCATAAAGACTTTGCAAAAAATACACATGTTCGAAAAGAAAAGAGAAAATGATTTTGAAAGCCATATTTTAAAAGATTTATACTTGTAGGGCAATGATAACTTATCTCATTGTAGTTTTGGAGCATCAAAGTAAAATGCCTGCTTTCTGAGATTTTGTTGTAATTTTCTAGGATGCACGCCTATGAAGTTTTGTGCATTATGGTTTTTGACAATTTTGATTTTTTGGCATTAATTGTTGAATGCCTACTTTGGTTATGTGTTTGTTGACAGAGCTCAAGCTTTGCAAGGTCTAAGCTTTTGATTTTAAGTTGGTTTTCGCAATACACATCACAATGAGTGGGTGCAATGTATTTTTTGTGCTTTGGGTTTCTTGTGAGAATTTAATGGTTTTGGTGTTCCTACTTTTGTGTAGAACTATCGAGGTTTAACTGGATTTTGGTCAGATTCTAGTGTGGTTTTTGGATTGATCTTTCTGATCTTATTTTTAATTCTGTTTAAGTGGGTGTGTGTTGAATGACCATTTAATGGTCATTTATGTATACTTATTTTATGTTTTTTGCGATAGGAGTAGGATTGATTACTAATGCACATAAGATGGAGTCACCCTAGCACACATCAAAGGTTCTAGGTAAGTTTGCAATTTAGATTTATTTCTGTTAATTATACATTTTATTGATGATTGTGCTTGAACTTAGAATTAGTAATTAATGAAAAAAAAGGGTGACTGGGATTAGGTGTGACACTAAGGACATTACAAGAAGACAATATTGCCAAGTCTAAAAGCATAACAAACACAACAGAGAATCCAAGTTCCAGAAATCAATCTCATGGAACATGTGCCTATTGCAGTGTGTACAAACAAAAAATCCCAGTTCGTTATCAGGCACTTTCAAAAGAAAATTGGCGGATATTCAATATCTTCATGGTTAAATGATAGTATACTTGCTGGGCCATTTCGATCTTTTCTCTTAATGGTTTAACTTCTACTGTTTGACTTAATTTATAGCATTGCATGATTTTAAATCTAAATATGTAAAGTCAAAATAAGTATGTAACTCTTTACAGTCAAAGGATGGCAACAGTATAGCTAAATGTACCGGACCACCAAGATGTTGAAAACCAGCGAGCTCAAGCTCCTTCAAAATGCCTTCCTCTCCAATTACGTAGACCTGAAGCTCCATGAGAAAATTGATAGAAAGAAAACAAAAGGACAGTCTAGAACATGTAACAGTCCAACTCTGTAAATAATTAATAGAGTTGCCACGCACTAAAACTTGTGATGGTAATATTTCTTTTAGTATAGCATATGAAAATTTCCAGAGAAATATCTCTTAATGTAGATATAACTTATAAATAATGTATCAATCACTTCAAAAAGGAATTTAATATAAATGTTTGAATCTGTACCATTTAGCGTTGTTGAAGGGAAACAAGAACCAGACGCAGGAAATACTAAACAATTCAAAAACCAAAAGGAAGATATGTTGCATCATATTAGAGGAGTTAAGACATTTTTCAAGATCCTTGACTTTGTCAGTAGAGATGCCTAGCCTGACAAACTGCTAAAGAAAGATTAGGATGGAGATCAACTGAATGTGGATTGCAAGAAAAAAGAAGAAGAGAGAGCATGTAATGCATTGTTTTAGGTGACATTTTCAAGGACATTGACTTTGTCATTAGAGGCCCTAGTCGGACTAACTGTTAGAGAAACACCAGGCCAGAGATCAGCTAAAGGCCAGTTGCCAATCAACCTTAGCATTGAAAGTATCATTATCTGGTTCATGTGAATTTAGGCTGCTCTAAAAGAACTAGGAAACATTCAAGTAAAATGAATTCATGAAATTGATCAAGATATCTACAGAGAATCAAATATTTAGGAATTAGGAGAAGTAATAACTTCACAAAACTCTTAAATTGTAATTCATTGAGAAACTTTAGTACTGTCTACTTCACCATGAAATGATACATAGTACATTCTTTCAAGATCTAAAAGACTAACAAGATGGCAGTATACACACTACTACAATATCTCATACCACTACAAGAGTACAGGACATGGACAAGGTTGGGATTTGGCCTATGATGGTTCAAACAAGAGCACAAGGGTCTCCCATTTTTTTAGAAAATTTTATGGGGGCATGGCACCTAACCATTTTATTCTTTATTCTTAAGCATATATGGGTCATTCACTAATCCAATTAAAGTCAAAATTTGAAGGACCAAGAGGAGAAATATAAGACACAATGGCAGAGTTATAGGCTTCTGTTCCACTTCTATCCCAACTCCCATTACCTTGATGACTTAAGGGCTCTTGTTGCAATGCCCTTGTTGTTGCAATTGTGTAGTAATGTGCACGTTGCATAATCATGTCACATTATTGATTTGTTGTTCCTGTTTATTCTATGAATTACTCATGCACCTAAATAGTTCATGACCTTGCACGGTAAGAGATGTTTCAGAAACATATATAATAACAAAAAATGCTTCAACCGACTGACACTATGCTCAAAGGTCCAACCTCAAATTGCATACCTTTTTATCTTTAGGGAAATCAATGGACTTCAAGTATGCCGCAGCAGCAAAAGACGACGCAAAAATCTCCTCCTGAAGCACCAATCCAGGGAATAACAAAATGAGGAGTCAAATAAAAACACAACCAACCAAGGCATCATAGAGACAGATTATCACACCTCTCCGACGCTCAAACCAAGTGTCTCAAACTTCTTCCCGTACTGCTTCCTCGACTTCGTGGAGTTGTTAGTGACAAAAACCAGCCTTTTCCCCTAAGAATTGAAACAAGAAAACCAGCAATTTATTCATCCAGGTATCAATATCTAAATTCAATTCACAAAAAACTTGAATGCTTGGTTGCGCAGAGCATGACCAAATCAAAATAAACAACAAAAAGGTCACATCTTTTTTTACCTTAGACCTCAGCATATCCAATGTTTCAGGCACCCCATCGATCAAACTATCACCTTTCCATATAACTCCTGCAATACCACAGAGGAAAGAAACAACCCAACAATCATTCTTCAATATCTTGGAGAGACGACCGATCAATTTCTCTCATTCCCAAGCAGCAGCACCTACCGTCGCAGTCGAAGATGAAGGTCTCGACGGAGTCGATGAGGTCCCCGGCGCTCTCGAGCTTCGGCGCAACAGCAGCAGAAGAAGCACGGACACCAGCAACCGAACCCGGACCCGAACCAACCATCCCTGCTCGCCGGGAGAGGAGAGACGTCGGGTTCCGACTCCGATTCCAGTTGCGGTCTCTTCTCCCGAGAAGGAAGGTGGAAGTGAGGGCAATGGCAGCTCTGGCCGCGGTGGTGGTGGCGGCGGAAGCAGAGAAGCGTGCAAGCATGGAACTGGAACAAGAACCGGAACCGGAACCGGAGGAAATGGCTGTGGCGTTCAGAATCATGTCTTCTTTTTATTATCTCCGTTTTTGTTAATGTTTTATTAAAGTTGCATCCTTTTGTGTTTGTGAGTCGAGTGTGCGAGGAAACGAAAGCAAGCTCAAGTCGCACTGGTTCATTTGGTGCCGAGTAGAATTGTGTGGTGTGGGCTTAGTTTTGGTGTTCCTTATCCGTTGGTCTTTAAGCACGTACCACCGGTATCACAGCCCATATACTGGGTTGCATGACTGGTTCTAGTTTTATTGGAATTTGAATAAGATATTTTGATGAAATTGGATTTGAATTTGAAGTTTGAATTAGTTAGATATTTTGTATTTCATGATTTTGTGATTCAAGATATTTTATATTTCAAAATATTTATTGTGATCAATATAATTTGAATTTATTGTTTAGAGATATTTTAATTTATTAATTTGGTAGAGTGTTTGTTGTAGATATATATTTATTTAAAAAACACTTCCAACTGTTTGCTCGCACAACGTTCAGGCGGACATGTTGTAAATGCCAATTTGTTCTTCATTCTTTCAATTTTATTGTAAGAGAAAGTGTGTTTGGATACTTCAACATGGGGCCAAGAATCAAACAAAGTGGATGGTGCTTTGCATCATATATATTTACTAAATATAATAAAAATTATTAAAAAATAAGAGTGATTTTTAAAAACAACAAGTGCTATTTTTTATCTTTTTCTATAAAATACGCAAAAATATATCCAATAAGGCATGGATATTTGCAAATAAAGTCCTTAAAAAATAACTTTACTATTCATGAAGCACCCAAAAAAAATATCCAATTGCTAGAAAACATGGATATTTATAAAAACAAACCTAAAAAGAAATTTTAGTCTTTAATAAAATATCCAAAAGTATATCCATATGTTAGAAATAAGGATATTTACAAAAAAGAAAAACTATAAATCTTAACTAACTTAAGTCTTTATCGAAGTTGAGCTCTTCACTTTGTCACCTTAATGAAATCTTCTATCAAAGTAATCATACTAATGTTCTTGATAAGTTATTTTTCAATATAAACAATCAAGTAATCTACCAAAAATATATCTTCCGTTATGTTACGAAGTCGGGTTTTAACAATCTTCATAGTCAAGAATGCTTGTTCAATAGTTGTAGTTGAAACTGAGAGAGTTAATGCAAGACAGATTAATCTATATACAAGAAGATAGATATTTGAATTCTCAGTTTCCACTAATGCCTGATAAAGTTGAGAAAGTGTCATTAAATTTTCAAATTGAGGATCATAAAATGTATTCTACTCATAATGACATAATTGGTAACTTAAGTATTGTATCTCTAGATTTGTGAAGTCTTGGGAATAAAATTTTTGTACCAAGTTACAAATATCATCAACTTTAAATGATTTGAAACCATTCTTAGGATCCAAAGCAGTACTTAAAGTAAGGAACTGTGACACCTAGGTCTGATTATCCATTTTTAATTATAAATCATGTAATTAATTGTATTATTATATAAATGGTTTATTAATGGATAATCTGTTGTTTCTTGTGAATGTGAGGGTTTGGTTGGCTTTCTGTGCACCTGTTTGTGATTTGGAACCAATGTGGAGTCCAATTTGAGGATGCACAGTTGTCTTGGTTTGCGTGCGCGTCCTTTTCTCTTTTCTTCCTTTCCTTTTCTCTCTTCTCCCTCACGAGCTCTTCCCATCTTCGTCTCCTTCTTATTCTTCCGTCGAGCCCGTGCCACCACAGAAGGCAGTCTGTGTCTCCCCAGCCCCTCCGACACGATGGGAGGCCAGCGTGATGTGGGAGGGGGAGGAGATAAAGTGGGGAAGGGAAATGGAGGAAGGGGGCCGAGAGAGAAAGAAGGAGAGGAGGTGTGGTGCGTGAGCCGGAGGAGGAGTGCCCTGTCCACGTGGTTCGCTGCAAAGAAAGCTTTGTCGGGGCGAGGAGAGGTTCGTCGGAGTGCAAGAGAAGTTGTCGGAGTGCCACTTGAGGTACGCGACCATCTTCCTTTCTCGTTTCCACGTTTTCAATTTAACATGTTAAATGCATGAAAATGAGAATAAAATGCATGTAAAATCGTAGAAAAATAGTAGAATGAATAAGAATGTGATGGATAGCATGAATATGTAGACATGATACAGTTAGGATGAAATTTGGTGGATTTATGCAAATTTTAGGAATGTATGCTATAGTGTTTTGTAACGAGCTTCACCCCTTTACGATTTTCATATGGCTTGCATGATGAATAGTTTCATGAATGGTTTGAGGGGGTTTGAAGTAAACTCAAGAGTCTACACCCCGTGATTTATTCATGTTTTATGATGTATGTTTGAGGAGTCCACCGAAGGCTCCCACTTCTGGCGAACGAATGGTCTATCGGTAGGGGCCGTGTACAGAATACGGGAGATTCGGCATATCGAATAGCTATCAGTTTGTGTAGGGATGTCTGATTTTGGTAGACTAAAAGTCTTCGGTCGACCGAAACAGGAGGTTTCGGTATACCGAATCAGTGATTTTCGGTATACCGAATTTGAATTTGGTCTGCCGTTTTTATCCCCTGGCCCATATGAATAAATGGACATAAATGATGGAAATAAATGGTTTTAAAGGGATAATGAGCATGTGTTAATAGTGTTTTCTCCATGTAAATGTCATGGAGGAATATGGAATTCAAATAAGTGTATTTGGAAATGGTTTTAGGCTTGAAGCCCTAAAAATAAAAGAAGGTGATTAATGTGTGGTTTTTGGGCATGAGATCCAATTTCAATTTATGATTTTAAAGTATAGTTTTTCATGAATTGAGTTGATACCCTAGAAGAGGGTCATGGGTTGCATGGGAAAGATTCCTGCAACGAAAAGAATGAAATAGAAATGGTTTTGAAAGGAAAAAGAAAAACTTAAAAGTTTTGAAAATAAAACACTAGTAATGTGTTGTGGAATCACAGGAGTTGGTGTCGACGATGTGGTAGGAGAATGACACTCCAAAGAAACCAATTGTTAGATACAACTGTAGTTGCTAGTGTGGAACCATGAGTGGATAATGTCGACAAATTGTAAAACATCAATTGTCAGACACGACCGTGGTCACCAATGTTTGTGACGATGTAGGCTGAGCCTGGGTTATTGAACCTCTCTGTTCAGGTCACCGATGGGACGTCAGATAAAGATGTATCTCCGTCCATATATGAAAAGAATTGAGGCCGGTTGACCGAGACAGTGTCCTCCCACATGGGGAACTTCACCGTGGTAGTGTAGAGAGGTAGGGGAAATGGTGTATTCACCTACTGCTTGTGTGCCTCGTTACCCTTGATCAAGGCAACATCAATAAAGAAAAGTGGAAATAAATAAGAAAAGTGTGTAGTTTTGTGAAAAAGAAACAAATGTGGTTTGACTAGGATTCGACTTTAAATGGTCCTAAAATCCTAGAATCAAATAAGAATTATGTTTTAATCAATTACCTAACCAGTATTTGTAATTTTGGTTTTGAGTTCTATGAGGCATTGTATTTTGGGTTGAACCTGGTTGAGAAAGTAGTTTTCATGAGATATGAGTTTTGAAAATGGTTTTAGTTTTGAGAAGAAATCCCAAGCATTAAAAAGAAAGATGAGTTTTGGGAAAGACTATGATTTTGGAAACAAATTCCAAATGTTTTAAAAAGAAACGAAAAAGTGAGTTTTGAGAAAAGTATAGTCTTGGGAATAGGTTGTTCCCATGTGATTTCAAAGGAAAGAAGGAAATAATGTTTAAAAATGGATTTTCAAAAGAAAACCAAGTTTTATAAATTAAAAGTTGTGTTTTTGCTGGATTTCGTTGTTTATGTGTTTAGGACGCGTACTGGGTGACTTAGATGTCACTTACGCGTGCTTTAATTGGTTTTCAGGTGCAGGTCGTGTGCAGTCGAGTTCTGGTGCTGGAGTAGGAGCTTCTAGCCGCACATCGTTTCTTGGAGATGAGCCTTAGTTACAGTTATTTAATTATTACTGTAATTAATGTAGTTTTGCTTATGATACTGTGATGTTGGTAACGTGCCTGGGATCGGAGTGTTACAAGAACTCTATCGAATCTTTAGGAAATCTATTATTTAACTTTTGCAACATAGAGTTTATTGTAGCAATAAAGATATCCACACAATAATGATGATCCAATGTGATGGAGTCATTTTGGCAATGAAGTCAACCACGTCCTGCAGTATAATGAGCATGCAAATCAAGAATCTCCACATCATGTTTTTCACAAAACAATTTTACATCCTCAAGTAATGAATCCCAACCACATTCTCTTAACTTTTGGATGAATTTTTTGGTAGAAAATACTAAACTCATAGCATTTAAAATGTCTTGGGATTTTCTTTGAAGTGCTTGGCAAAAATCATCAGTGATTGACAATGTTTCTTTCATAAGATGCAATATAAGAATGAATTCAAAAGACATTATTGCATCAAAAGCTACATCTGCATCTGCCTTTTGTGCAAAGCTATCTTCATTGATGATTTTTTTAGAACTGAGCATATCGCAACAAACATGTCCATCAAGCTACATATAGCTTTCAAGTGAGTGCTCCATCGAATATTTACAGCTTGTTGCAAATTTGTTATTTGGTTAAGCCTTCTACCAATCTCAATCTTATCCTCATCCAATAATTGAGCAAATTCCATATATTGAGCATTATGTTGCTTATCGCTTCTTTTATTTGAAGCACCAATAATGTTAACGATGGATACCAACTTAGTGAAAAAATATTGTACAAGAATCACCACCTTACATGCTACAACTGTAGACACCCTGGTTTCCAGCCCATGTTGGCAGGTGGATCTGGTAGAGGGTGCAACTGGACGGCAAACCTGGTCCTATCCCAATTTCCCAACCAAGCCCATAAACCTAAACCAACCCAAAACCTCCAAAATTACCCTAAGCCCCATTCATTTACTAAGCCCAACTCCTGAAACCCGGCCTATGTGCTTTGGCCCTACGACATGCGCGGTTCGATAGCGCGGCCTAAGCGCGCGTTAGGGCCAGGCCAGTCTAGCAGGTGTTGCATGACTTGTTGCTTTCATCGTACAACCTCGTACGAGCAACGACGTGCACGGAGTGTCGATCTGCCTTCCGACGTGCCTGACACACCTTTAGCCTTCCCACGCCCTGCCTGAGCCACCCACACCCTATGCCACTTGTACCAACACGTAAAGCCTGTGACAGTTCAGCGAGTCACCTACAGCCCTCTGACAACCCAACCCCTTCGCCACGCCACCAGCCAACTACCACACAGGCGTGAGCACCAAAAACCCCGAACCAGACCCTAGAGGAACACACTAGTCATTCGCGAAGGAGAGAACCAAGGGAAACTAGAGAGAAACCTCGCCGGAGAAGAGACCTGAACCCAACACTCCCGCCGTGAGCAGCCATCCTCTTCCACCTCCAGCGAGCATCTCGAGCTCCTCTTTAGCGTCCCCGACCGTCTACGGACCATCCCCAGTCGTCGAGTCGTCATGCCAACCTCTCTCACGGGAACCCACTGCTATTGGCTCATGGCAACGTTTCCTAATGGTCCACAGGTACAACACTCCTCCCAGGCCATTAAAGGAGTATCAAGCATCGTTATTTCATCACTCCCGTTTTAGTTTTTTTCCGTGTTTTCATTCCCATTTGTTGCATCCCGTCACTCTCTCCGCCAACAGATGACATTCGCTGACGTGAGGCCGTCTCAACCCTTGAGCGCCCGGTTCAGACGTCCAACGGCACCTCTCCTTCTCCCCTCACTCCTTAGAGCGACCGAGTCAATCCCCAAGCCAGGAACCCCTTGCAAAGGCTCGCCGAAGGTGGATTGGCACTGACGTTGGTGACGAGGATAGGGAGAAGAGCCCATTGCATTCCGTTAATTTCTTTGCATTTTCATCATATCATGGAAGTCTCCCCAAGCTCCCAGATGATCCTTTTAATCCGGTGATGCGTTGTTTTCCATGGGAGAGGCGATGAAGGAGGAAGGTCTGGCCCCTGACCCTCTAGCTCGCCCCAATAGCACGCCACCCATGCGTGTATCGGGCAGGGCCTAGATGGGGCCAGACTCAACCAAGCCTAGATCACATCTTCTCTACTTAGGTTACCCCTGCATGTTCATTTCCATTAGCATGGTTTTGCTCTTTTTTTGCTCACATCCCTTGTTTTTTCTGCTTGACTTCTCTTTTACGAAGATGGTTTTTTTTTATTTTTTAGCCCATGCATGAGTCCTCACCTAATACATGACTTCCAACACCTTGATAGCTACAGCATTGTACTTCCTGTGTCCCCAGGATGTGGCCATGATAACAAGTTGCTGGGACACCTCCGAGAGGCACGTTCTGGGTGCATGTCCGTTTTACGCGTCTCTCATGCGCGTCTCATCCAGGGATGGAGTCTGGCATAGCTTAGCCACTAACCCTACCACACCTACACCCTTTGCATTATTTTATGTCTCTCGGTTTGATTACACTTAGTTTTGACATGTCATGTTTCTTTAGTCATATAGCTTTATCTGGCTTACATCATCCATATGACCACACTAATTGGCTTTTAAGTGCCCACATAACCATGCATACGAGTGAAAATTCTGAAAAAAATCGAGTCGTCGGGCATACGGGGGTACCTAACACCTTCCCCGTACGTAACAGGAGTCCTTACCCTTTTCTGGTTCACAATGATCCATGCATCGTATCCATTTGGCATGAGTCATCTTTCATTTTTGCATTCGATTTCGAGTTTTGATTTTCCGATACGGTTTTCCTTGTCTTCCCGTTTTAAATAGACTAGTGGCAACTCCATGTTCTGTCTTCACATTGCTTTTTTCTGGTGTTTTCGAGCCGTCTTTCCATCCTCGGATTTGTCGAATTTGCTGTGGCCTTACTGGTCTTCATGTGGTCCCGATCGCATCGGGGCACGATTCCCTCTGTCGGCATGGTCACAACAACCAATGCTAATGAGTCAATGAGCTAGGCAATGCACATAATATGTATATGGGCATTTATACAAAAATAAGGCTTGCAAGCCATTCCATTCTTCCCACACATTGCTAACTCTATCATATCCTTGGCCTCTAATGTTGTGAACATTGAGATTGTGTTTAGAAAGATCTTCAGATATTTCTTTATTTAAAGTTGCAGAAGAAATATCTGGCACATAGATAATGTCAAAAAACATTTCCACAAATAAACCCATCTTTATCAACAAATCTAATTACAATAGTTATTTGTTCCTTTTTAGACTCATCACGTGCTTCATCAACAATGATGCAATATTTCGCATCACCAATCTCTTTACATATAGCATGTTGCACTCTAAATGAAAGAAGACCAAGAATCTCCTTTTGAATCTAAGGCAAAGTACATTTGGCATTTTCGAGTGCCTTCTCCAAGATTACATTGGCAACATCTTCACGATACGAGGATATCAACTTTATCATCTCAATAAAATTGCCATGTTTATTTGAATCAAAACATTTATCATGCCTTCTAAATGACATCCCTAAAATGCAAGCTAACAAATGCAATCAATTGAAGTTTTGAGCCTCAATCGATTGTTTGCTATTGCTTGAGAAGTTTGTTTATGTCACACATTTTGAATATGTTGCTCCTGATGTATTAGATCTTGACAATATTGTATAGCAAAATTATATTATGAACTTGAGTCTTTTCTGATATGACCCAAGAAAGTACATTTCTCTCTACCGACCTTGTTCTAGTTTGAAAATCCTTCAACTGTGAATGTGGTTGCACCAAAACAAGCATTAGTACCATTTTTGCTAAGACAAACATAGAAGACAAAAAAGCTGCAGTCTTTGATAGTGAGTACTCCAACCAAGATGGAAATACTTGTACCAATTGGGATTGAATCTCCAACAATTCTTACTAGAACCTGTTAGTGTGTATTTAGAAAGTATTGGTTAATATAGACGAAGCATGATATAAGCACGATGAATGTCATCACGTTAATTCACAAGATAATCTCAAATTTGAGGACATAGTCCAGAATCAAGTGGAAGAGATTTAAGATCTACTCTATCACTATTAGATTCAATCTTTGGATGTTTCGCTAAAAGAGATTCTTTATTTGGAGTATTTTGAATCTTTACACTAAAGAGTTGAGTGAAGGAATTTATCGTTAAATTTTGAGAAGAATGTTTCTTAAAGAAAACCTCAATGGTAGAATTCTTAGTCCTGTTTTTTGTGAATGGTAATTATATTAATATTAAGAAACCACGACAATGATACCATTGTCAGGTCAAAAGTCAACAAAAGTAGCTTATACCAAAGATATATAAATAGTACATCAAAATGAAGCAATTAGTTTCCAAGCAAAAACAAAAAGTCTTCTATGAAACAAAATTAGGAAAAAAGAATTTCCTATGAAACTAGCAAGGCATTGCCTACTTCATTGATATGCATTCTCCTCCCATCTGCTCCAAGCAACATCTGGATCATAGGTTGGCCTTGATCCAAGATAAGAGCAGGAAGAAAGTCAGTAGTAGCTTGACTCAAGGAGCTATTATGAATGTCCCAGTTCACCTGCAACATCTTGTTAGCTTAGGAAGTTGCCCCTTGTCTAGGTTTGCCATGATCTATCTTAAAGGAAATAGGTGCCAAAATATGCCGAAAAATAGAATTAACATCTCAAGAATTATTATGAAAAAACAACTTCATTTTTATTTAACCAAAAAATCACAAGTAGTAAAGTATTTCAACCTAAATTACAAATCTAAATTACAAGGTATTGTTTCAAATAAAAAACCTACTGTAGAGAAATGTTGGTAAGTGAAGAATTAGCATCTCTCAAAAGAGAATACCATATTGCTCTAGCAATGGAGCAGTGAAAGAAAATGTGTAACACAGTTTCTTCTTAAGAACCACAGATGCAACACCCTGGAGGCCCTTGCCAACTCCTTTTTATTAGATTGGCACGAGTAAGGATCTTATCTTGAAGAGCAAGCTAGGAAAATACTTTAACCTTTAAAGGCATATGTAACGACCCTCAAGTCGTTACCACTCAACTTAGCTACAATTTTCATTTCCTTTTTATCTTTTTTATTTAAATTACAATTACAATAATTATAAAACTAATTCCAAGTATACTTAGTAGAACAAATCTAATAAATAACTGAAACAAAACAAAACTATACACTCACTATAATATCTAATGTATGGTAGTGCGACTCCTCCTATGTGTACTAGCAAAACAGCTCATATCCTGCACCTACGAGAATAGAAATCAAAGCACACATTAGTAACCACTCAAAATGGACACCTAGCACACATTCCACCTAATACACCAACAACTCGGCAAACAACACCAAGGAAGCAAGCATAACTATGCCCAACACAAACAAGCACATGTGTCCCTCTTAGATGCCACAGTACTAAGCAATCCACTATTGCTCGGTAGGCACTCAAAACCTCGAAAACCATGCCTTTAAAACCACTTTCCTTTCTTTTTCTTTTTCAAAACCACATGCATGCACTTTTAAAAATCTTTTATACATGCTCGAGTTGGCCACTTTTGCCAAATCAAGCCAAAAATCATACCAAAATATATTGTTTGATCACACACTCTTTGTGCAAATTAGACAAACAACAGTGTCTGAACACTCTTTATAGTATTCAAAACATCCACCACAGCAACACACGAAAGCACAAACTACAAAGCCTCTACTTTGCACAACACGGTCTCCTTTAGACCAGTACAACAATATCAAAGTCACGGAGTCATTGCTCCAAAATAGAACGCCACGCAGGCGCAACACCACAGTCTTCTCTAGAAAAATAGAAGCAAACACCACAATGTGTCATACTGTTAGGTGCCAAGTAGTCAACACCGGCCACAAGTAGTCTACCGAAGCGCGACTAACGGTGTCTACACTACCACGGACTTACCATCTTGGAAGAAGCGAGCTCGTCCTACAATCCAACTACACAAAAAGGACTGCTCACAACGCCAATCACACAAGAAGGTTGTCTACTCTCTAAACGTCACCTGTCAACAAGGTACGTGTGTAGATATCCCATTTTCATATTTCCTAGAATTTATTTAGGATAGGAATCCTTGAGGCGCTCTAAATCACATGGCTAAAGAGCTATAACCTTCTTTTAGATTTTTCCCCATGGAATTTATGTGCTTTTTTAGATTTTTAATGCATTTTTGTGGATTAAGATAAAAGACAAAGAGTAAACTGCAAAAAACCAAGATGTTGCCAATCTAGAAGGCGACAAGTAGTTTTTCAAGCACCATCTAAGTAGACAACAAAAATCCTAGCATATTCTCTCTAAATAATTTGTCATCTTGGGCCTCAATATCATATATGGGATATTTATAAACGCTATTATGATTTTTCCCATAATTATTATAATTTCTATAATTTTCTAACATTTAAATATGTATGCATATCATATAAATCATTATAAATGCCAAATAATTCAAGAAAATTCTAGAAATTTAGATGACTTGATAATTAAGATCACTTACCTTTATTTTTTTTTACCAAAAATGAGATTCTATGATAAGTTATTACATTTTATTGTTATAGCTTATATTTAATTCATGATAATGCTAAAAAATAAAGATAAAATCCAAAATATCCAAATGATTGCCAATCTATTTTAAATCAAATACATCATCGATCTTAATTAAGTTTTCTCATAATTATTAAAGATTTGATTTTCAAATCCAATTTACTTAACATTTTAAGTGGATTTTAAATTTAGAAATTAATTTAAAATATCTTTCAATTACGAGTATGATTTCCCAGGATTTATTTGGTCAATATTTGATAATAGATTCGTAATGGATATTTTCTGATCTTAATTTTTTTTAAAATTCCTTTTTGGTAACTCGACGTTACATGCATCGACGACTAGCTTACGTAGCAGATTTTATTGCCTTTTGGGTGCTAATTCATCATGTACAGCCAAAATTGGAATCTTAGGATTCGTCGCCTGCCTAAGTGGCGACTTTAAGATTCTGTTGCTTAATCAATCGACGACAAGCTCCAAAGTGATATTTTTTACTATTTTCAGAGCTCTAAATCCTAGTCCTTGACCCATCACTCGTTTTTGATGAGATCTTGAGCCCTCAAACTCTATAAATAGACCCACTAGGTCAAGAGTTTGAAGGGAGTCACATTTTCAAATCTTAAGGAGCTAATAAAAAACCTAGAGAGATCTTGTGTGAGAGAGAGCCATAGCCCCTTCTTCACTTTGTCCAAATCCCCATGGGAGTCTCTTAAATCCACTAGAGATCATCTTATCTAAGTTAAAGTGCGTCTCCGGAGCTCCGTTAGGCCTCCACTTCCTCTAACCCCCACGTCAAGGCACCAAGGGTGAAGGGAGTGTCTTCCTTTTTTCATTATTTTATTATAAAAAGCTTGCATACATTATTAGCCCATAGCATATGCTGGCCGGGAATCACTCCTTGGTTATTAAATAGTTGTATATTTATATTTTCTGTTGTTTATTTTTGTTACTCTTACTACACCTAGTCTAATTTAGATTTTCTTTGTTTTTCTTGTTTGTTTTGAAGAGAAGGATACTACATGAGCACGAGAACGCCACTAGACAACATCCTATCGCCGACCCAGTGAATCGAGAACCTACACAACCACATCAACCGCAATCTCCCCAAGATACCTTGTCAACTAGCGAAAGCAAATTGGTAAGTGGCAATCACAAAGAATTATCAACGTGAGTGGACACAGCGATAATTCTCCATCAACACGCTAAAAATCCATCCATAGAAAATTAGCGATCACGGTGGGAACAGTTTAAGTCAACCCCCGTGCAATGTAAGTTATCTTCCCTTCCCTTTTTATTTTATTTTCTTCTTTTATTTAGACTTAAGTGCAGTTTTAGGTCTAGGAACTCGAGCATTTAGGGTTTTGCGACAACCAGGCCTCTTATCTAGTTTTTTTCTTAGTAAATAGCTTCCCTGTAGTTTCAGCAGCCTCTCTTTGTGGCATTGTGAATTGCCGCTCCTTGAGAGGCGACACTAACCGACACCGTTCATAGAGGTGACTGAAACTACAGTCTATTTTCTTGCAAGCCTTCGTTTTTTTACTGTTTTTGTTGATTTTACTGTTAGATCCACTAACTGGCACCAAGGCTTGTAGTAGCAATATCAGTAAATAAAATCAACTAATATTCTGTCCATTGTCTTTTTTTAGTCTTTTAATGGATTCTAGGTTTGTTGTTTCCGTCCACCAATAGGGTGGAAACTAATTGTTTTGCAATAAAGTCAAAAGTTCCTTAAGTAAAATCGCTTTCTAATCAAGAACAATCAAATTGGGTGAACCGGGTCAGTGCAAGTCAGTCTCCCATGCCTTATTAGGTTGCTATTGCTAGATTGAGAACTTAAGGTGTCTTAAAGCGTTATTATTGGCACCTCTCTTCTTACTGAGTCAATAATAAACCTTAGTAGAGGTTTCATACTTTATTATTTTATGTTTATTTACTATTTTTGTGGTTTGTTAGGAAACGACCCTAAGGACAGAATCCTAAGTTGTGGGCCCCTCGATAGAGAGATAAACTGTAACACCCCACATTTTCCACAATAATTTAAACAAATTAAATTACAGGAAAATAAAAACTAACAAAAAAATACCATCTACCAGGAATCTGTGTGAGCGACTAGGAGACTCTGATCTATATGCACTACGCTAAACCAACTGTATGTCTGCACCTGCAAATCAAACCACAAGGAAAATACATGAGTGACAGGAGTCACCTAGTACGCACCCTGAGAAAACCGTGGAAAACAAAACTACAATTAATTTTTCCTTTAAATTCATTTCGCAAACCATTTTCTCAAAACCTCACAAACCAGGCCCACACCAACCAAAACCATAACCGGGGCTCTACTAGCCCAAAACCATAAGCAAAGGCCTTCAATGGCCAAAACCACACAGTGAGTCAAGAAGTTCGACGCTAGGCAACCAAACTCTGGCCACAAGTAGCCCACCAAAGAGCAACCAATGGCGTCTACAATACCACGACATGCCACCTTTTGTAGGAGTTGCGTCATCCAACGATTCTCCCACCTGGAGAACCCTTACAAAGCCAAGTCCTCCTTGGGAAGGCTGTCTTGCCTCTCATGAT
>JAMKQA010017894.1:0-21519 GCA_024699735.1 Posidonia australis | reverse complement strand
TTTGACACAAAAATTATATGTGTTGATTCAGAATGGCATTCAGGATTTTCTTATATGTGTTGAACTAAGTCTTTAGATATATATTTTTACATGAAGTTTAGTAATTCCTTGACAAAAAAAAAAAATGCATTTACCACTTACCAGCATAGCAGCACTATTGTTTGTTCTTTCTATCATTCATTCATTGATTTCATTCTATGTTAATATCTAAGCAAGTAAGCAACACTAAGAAGTAAGAAGCTAAGACCTAAAGACCCTTGCTAATCGGTATTACCATAGTCCAGAAGGCAAAGTGAAAAGTCCACTAGTCCAGAAGATGATGGCATGAAGGCTTCAGTAGCAGAAGTGCATAACAGGCAAGCCTGGCGGGACGGCGGCACGGCAAAGGACGGGAAGAGGGCGCAGGCAGCAGGGCGGCTAGTAGGCAAGCTTGGCGGAGTGGCGGGTGCTGGGGACTGTGGACTCGACGACTCGTGCTCCAAACTCTAGTGGCGGGCTGACGGCTTGGAAGGTGCAGTGGACTCGTGTCTCGTGCTCCGATGATCGGCTAGCGCCTGGCGGGTGCAACACAGCAGCAGACTCGTGCAGTCGTGCTCGGTGCAATCTGGTGGTCGATAGTCGACTGGCAGCTTGGCTGGTGCAGCAGACTCGTGCACCGAACTCCGATGGCAGCCTAATGAGTGCAGCAGACAGGGTGCTCGGTGCTCCGGTGGAAGAGGATGAGAGGAGAGGGCGGCGCCGATTCTTAGTCTTTGGGTAGAAGAGAAGACGAAGAGTTTCGCGTGGGAGGGAAGGAGAACGAGCAACCGGCGTTTTCAACATTTGATGGGGACTATTTACAAACTCATATATATAGTATAACGAAAATTTTCTTAAGTCTAGTGGGGGCAAAGCCCCCACTGGCCCCACTTGTATCCACCCCTGGGTTCTCCCATGCTTCCTAATTGTCTACCAAGTCCAAGCTTCACCAAAGGGACAGACCCTCTCTCTCTCTCTCTCTCTCACATTTATATTTTTGTATTGGAGTAATTAACTTAACGATAACTTTAAATTACATCAATTTTCACTTTAGTAACTTCAACTTCAAAATTTAACCACTATACATTATAATCGTTTTGTTAACTTTACATTAAATTTAACCAAAACACCCCCCACCTTACCTATTTGAACTCCGTTCTACTTCATTCTTTTAACATTTTTTGCTTCTTCGTCTTCAACTCCAAATCCTCTTAATTTCAACTCTAGTCCTTTCCAATCATTGCCGTCGACCACTATCACTATGAAGTCGTTAAAGTATATATAATTTTGAAGTTGAGACTATACTAAAGTAAAAATTAGTACGAATTTAAGATATCATCAAGTCAATTATTTAAAATAATAAAGGATATAATAGTCATACTGGGACTTTTTTAATGTCAATTAGGTTATATATGGTACATTGAAACTAAGCTTAAGTTGAGAACATTAAAGTGTATGATTTTGAAAATGAACCTACTTATTGAAGTAGAAATTGAACCTACTTATTGAAGTAAAAATTGGCATAGGTTAAAGATACCATCAAGTCACTTATTCTTTGTAGTTGTTAGAGAATATTAGGTGCATATGATGAATTACTATAACTCAAATCAAATCCTGCAAGTCCGAAGTGGATGAAAGTACCTAATGTCAGACCTACTGTATGTTATAGTGGTTGGTGATCATTTAATTGGCTGCGATTCCTTTTTTTTTTTTTGTAAATGGTAATATATTATATATTAAAAATACTTGACTATGAAACTACCACCAAGTACCACAAAGAAAAATAAGTTTACAGTAGAGTCAAAATAACTTACAGACCATGGCAACAAAATTGACAAAGTACTAACGACATAAAGCTAGGTCCAATCAAACAATTGTCTAAAACAAAAAATTCATGGAAATTCAAAAATGATTCAACCAGTAGTCAAATTGTTCTCAAGGTTCAAAGGATCAATTACAGCATGGGACAAAGATAGAAGATGCGAAGGAGCACTGATAGGAGCAACGTCAATGGAGGAGGCAATGATATGAGTCGCCGAATCAGTCTTAACCTGCTCCTAGTCTTGCTGCATAGTAGCAATTCCTTAAGTAAAATCCTTACCACCCTGACCTAGGCCAACATTTTCTAACCATGATGCAGCTAGGTCAATAATATTATGAATAGTATGTATAGCAACTGTCTCAGCATTTCTAAATATTTTATTGTTTCTAACAAGCCAGATGGACCAAAGAATAGCTGGAACAAGCACATTCCAAGCCTTCTTTGATAACTTATGTTTACCAAAACTAAACATGTGAAATAACCTCGCAATTTCCATAGTAGATGTATGAACAGAGTAATAAAGAAAGAAACTCCAAATTTTATAAGCATAAGAGCAATTTAAGAATAAATGTTCAGAGTTTTATGGATGCAATCCACATAAAGTGCAGCAAAATGGACCTGGCCAACCCCTTTTGGAAAGATTAACTCGAGTAGGAATTTTATCATTGAAAACCAACCATACAAAGAGTTTGATTTTTAATGGAATTTTACTCTTCCAAAGGCAACAAATTAATGGAGATCGGATACCTCCATCATTCAGTAGTGCACAGCAGGATTTAACAAAGAAAATATTGTTTCTAAATGGTTCCCAAGTAATTGAATCAGAACCATGTTCAAAAGTAAGGTTGCCCAATGTATCTTCGAAGCATTCCAACTATTCTTGAACATTGTTAGAATTCATCCTAAGAGCCAATTCATATCTAAATAATTTTGAATAATCTTAAGAGTAAATTGAGAACATTTTTCAAATCGATATTTTTCAATTCTTAAATGCAACAAGCAAGTCAGGTAATGAATATTTTAAAGTGGAGTCATTGCACCAATTATTTCCCAAAAATATGGTTTTTTCACCATTCTTAATAGAAGATTTTGTAAATACATTGAAGACTGGAAAACGAGTCTTCAGCTCTTGCCAAAGGGGAGAGCAACCACTAGACGAGGTATTAAGTAAAGCTCCCTGTCTAAATTTACTAAAATAGCTGGCAATAATAAGTTTTGCCCACTTAAGATGATGAGAGTCATCTAGTAGTTGTCATAAAAACTTGCATTTTAGAGGCAAACTGAAATTTTTAATGTTAATTGTGCCCCATCCATTTTGAGCTTTGCTTCTGCAAATATTTTCCCATCTTACTAAATGATAACTGTGAGTTTCACTTAATATTGAAGACACTTGTGTTGACAGTCGGAGATCATCTGTGGAATCTATTTGCTCGGAGCGTGATCTTTCTCAATTGGTTTTATCTACCTTATCATTTCAAAGTTCATTAGTCTCTAGTTGGGACAGTGTGCGGGTCCATTGGTGAGGACAGTGTGCGGGTCCACTGGTCTCTGACTATCCGTCGGTCGACGAGGAAGGTGAAGGGTTAGGATTTGGAGGGGACTTTTTCTTTGTCTCGCTTTTTGAGAGAAGCTAGGGAGGTGGAATATGACGGTTCCTTTTCCCCCATAATTAATTTGGATGTCTGGCATTACACGTCCTTTCTTCCTCCAGCTTGGAGTTTCAGGTCTTTTAATTCATCACCTAAGGAAGTTTACTACCTTGTTAATTCCCCAAATGATATTCATTTGGTGGGTCGTACCTTGAGTCCCACTTCGGCTCAAGATAATCACGCTGACGTTGGTAATTTGTTTCCCACCTTGAGCTACATAGCATTTGTAATGCTCCTCATTTTCCATAATAATTTTAAACAAATTTAATTATAGAAAAATAAAGCTAAACAGAAAATAACTAACTACTAGGAACCAGTGTGTGCAGTTAGGAAACTCCAGACTATATGCACTACGCTAAATCTCTGCATGCCTGCACCTGCAACCCAAAACCACAAGGAAAACGTATGGATGATAGAAGTCACCCAATACGCACTCCAAGGAAAACCACGGAAAACAAAACTATAATCAATTTTCCTTTTAAATTCGTTTCGCAAACCATTTTCTCAAAACCCACAAACTAAGCCTACACTGGCCAAAACCGCAATTGGAGCTCTACTAGCCCAAAACCACAAGCAAAGGCCATCAATAGCCAAAACCATACACAGTGAGTCGGGAAGCCCGGCACCAGGCAACTAACTCTGGCCACAAGAAGTTCACCAAGAAGCGACCACAGCGTTCTGCACTACCACGGTGACGGCCACCCTGTACAGGAGCGTACACTGTCCCGCGACTCTCCCTCTCTAGAGAACCCTCAAAAGCCAACCCCTCCTTAGGAAGGTTGTCTTGTCTCTCAAGACGCTACCAACTACGGGACATGTGTGTACCACCCGCACTAGCCACCACAAGGTCCGCCTCTTCACGACGTCCTTCACACATGGTGCTCAAGAGGGAGTGTCATACCTCCACACCCGACGACACCCGAGCCTCAGTGCTCACAGCGATAACAGGAGTATCATACCTCTCCGTCACGCTACAAGACACCTCAACCTGCGGACCTCAACCCTAGCCTTGAGACGTCAGTCAAGGAGTCTCATACCTCCAGGACCCGACGCCCCTCAGCCTCAGGTATCTCGGCCCCTGACCTCAACAAGGGAATTGTGCCCGACTACCCGAGAATGTCGTCACATTCCTTGGTCTTGACGACACGATCCTACGCTGTCTCGGCCCGCACATAAGAAAATCAAGAAAACATTTTCCAAAATAGGCTAGCTATTTCTTTGAAATCCACTTTCCAAAACCATTTTCATATTTTTGAAAACTCTTCCAAAACCTTGGCAAAACGGCGCATCAGGGGTCCCAGAAGACGACCACTAATGGTCCACAATCCCTCTCAATGGGACAAAACAAACCAATCCAAAAAACCCTTGGAAATTAAATCTTTACAAACTTATTTGGACCTAGATTCGGCAAGAATATATTTCTTGTAGCGATCAGGGATGGGACTTTGCTCAATTAAATCCTGGCAAAAGCCGAATTGGCGAAGAACACGAACAGGATGATATTCCACACCGCCCGTTAGCCTTGGAAGGACAACAAGTCGCATGTCCCTATCATTGAAGAAGACAGTAAAGGGTTTTGGGGTTGAGAACAGAATGCGCCAAACTACAATGTCCGTGGTGAGATTCCGCAGTCTGCCGTACAGCTCATGAATGCCTGGAAGGGTCCGTGAATGGTTGGTACGACTATAGGTTTCAAATGCCGAATGTTGAGGGCGTAGGACTTCCATTCCCATATGGGCAGCAAACCAAACCTGGCAGGAGAAAGCGGAGCATGATTAGATAAACACAGCAAAACATTGAAATAATATAGTTTCTCACTTGCACTAGAGCACCGCAGCCATAGAAATGTCTGGAACGTTTCAATGTCCGATCCAAGCTGACATAGGTCTCTGCTAGAAGAATAGGGGCAAGATCAATATGGCGAGTGACCATTGCCAACGCTATTTCTGCCACTTCGATAGCCACTATCATCCGGCCATGGCTAAAAATGAATTCTCCAAGGAAGCGTACCACAAAGCCATGAAGCCACAAGCTACCTAAGGAGGAACGAGTGTTGATAATCTTGTCAAAATAATCCAAGCATAGCATGGTAGCCGATCCATCCTTACAAATTAGGCTCTTCTCACAAGCACTCCGGGATAAACCGGTCAGTTGGCTAAGGACCGAAGCATAGCTATTACGGCGCATGAAGACAGGCGGAGACATGTACGGTGACAGGCCGCATATGCGTCTGGCTTCTTCCAAGGTCAGAGTTAGTTCCGTCTGCCCGAAGCGAAATACATGGAAAGCCGGTTTCCAGAATCTGGCTACATCACACAGCAAATGCCAGTTTACTTCCACCTTAGCAATGTTCAGTAATGTGGAAGATATGCCCCAAATCCACAATTGCTCACGATCTACAACAGTCAATGCATCAATCCAGGCTCGCAAAACATCAGAGTAGCGCTTTGGTGTAACCATGGTGGGGTAGCCCTGTGGAAATGGACTTGGGTCAGATATGGCAGGTGGGAAGAAAAATCACATTTGAGGATGAACGAAAGCAACTTGGCACAAGCATGGGGGCAAACAGAATAATCTGGCAGGATATAATCTCAAGGTAGAAAAAGAGCACGTAAAGCTTGTAAACAAAGAAGGAAATTGGTAGGATATGAACATGCATTAGGATAATTTGTCTTGTTGCAAATCTAAGATGCATAGGGAACCTCAGTGCGCGAAATGAGCATAAAGCCCAAGAATGGAAGTAAAACAGAATATCCTTGCAGAATATGAGAAAAAGCCACTCATATCTTTATAGAATCCGTATGTTGCCTTCGCGTAGCAAGATGTGAAGAAGTGTAAGCAAGAAAAATCAGCAAGAAAACATATGCATATGTAGAGATTCACCTCAAGACAGGAGTTTACGTACCATTGTGATGAAAAAGGGCGTAGCCGATGTCCAGAAGATTAAAAAGAGGGCTACAAGAGAGGTGGAAGGCCTAAGAATGCTTTTCCATAATGGTTGGCGGCGTATCTCGCTAAGAATGCGAATTTATATAGGGAAGAAGCAAAGGGGTCGTAGTAGAAAAGGAAGGCAAACTGGCCATTTTGAGAGGAGCACCAAGGTGGCGCAGCCAAGTGGCACACATATGGTGCGCACTGAGGTAGCACACCTAGGTGGCGGCCCTTGGCAAAAATTTGGCAGAACCTCCCTTAAAATTTGAAGCTTGCCCAAATCAGCGCCAGTTCTTAAACCTGCATAGAAAATTTATCCTTCATGCACAGACGAATACCCCAAGAAGAGGGTTGCATCTCAAAGTTAGATTGGCATTCAAGAAGTTTTCAAAAGATACATGGTTTAAGATACAGTTTTAATATTTATAACAAAGATTGGCAAATAACAAAGGAAGAAGACGACTACTCCTCGTCCGACTCCTCCTCGTCGGACGATGCCTCTTGGAAACTCTTTGCTAAAAGTCGAGCTCCTTGTCGGGTGATCTGGAGTGACCACTGAGCAGCAGCAGCAGCCTAGGAGCGAGCAGAAGAACTTTGAACCCTCTGTGAAACCTCTGTGTTAGAGCGGTCCTCCTCGGATGCTTCCATGGTAAACTCTCCGCTACTAGTCGCGTTCACTTCATGGGCTGGATAATCTTGCTGTCAAAAAAGAATGTCAGATTTGTATCAGTGGCCAGTATAATGTAAAAGGAAGTTCCTGTGTAAATAAAAAGGGGGAAGAAGTACCCAGATGATGTTGCGTCAGCGCAGTTCCTGTGTAAATTTTGCAAAAGTATCACGCGAGTTTGTAATGACAGTAAGGTAATTTATAAAAGAAAGGCATACCCTTTTTCACCGGATATCCTCGTAAAAAGAGGCAAATTGCTCCTCGAAGCCCTGTAAAGTAAAACAAATGTCAGATTTATCCTTTTTGTATGAAAAGAAATTTTCAAGCAGAAAGTACAACAATTTACCATGGCCCAGTCGGAAGCGTACCACATTCCGCGTTGGCTATCACGCACGGCCTCCTCAAAGAGATAGGGCTTCCCGACCCGCCTGCACCAAGCCATATAGTCTGTATAGTTGACTTCTCGAAGAACGTGTCTGTCCTGAGAAGCCACAGCAGTAGCATGTTGACTCCTAGCCGTAGCACGAGACGAGACCAAAAGATCCATGTCGGAAGGAGGAGGGGCAGGAATGCAGAACTCGTTCAAAAACTGGTGCCTCACGTGCCCCGGGAAGAAGTAAGTCGACTTCTTCATACAGTAGAATTTCACTTGCTCATCCCTCAGAACCCAGCCAGAATTCAGAGGTGTCCAGTTGAAGCTGTCGTACCTGGAGAATGGGCGCAAGTGAACCAGTTTGCAGGAATAAACAAATATGAGCAATACAGGCAATATAGACGTGCAAAAAATAAAATCCACAGCACAAAAACTTACATCCTCGAGCTCTACCAAATCTAGTAGATATCGGTAGGACTTGTAGCTATAGACCCCCGCAGCTGCCCGGAGGTCAAGCTTGACCCACTGGCAAGGGAGGGGAAGAAGTTCATCACGGAGGCGGCCAAAACTGTGTCCCCGTGTAATGTGCTCCATAATCTAGTACTAGCAATAGCAAGCAAAGAGACAATTAATCAGATCTCATCGAAAGGGAATTGTTTTGCAAAAAAAGAAAAAAGAAAATAAATACTTACAGTAAGCAGGGGATACAGTCCCACATAACAATGGCGCCCCAGCTTGGCTACGTTGTCATGCTCGCAGATCAACTAAGTATAGCTGGCGCCAGCCCAATCATAATAATCCAAATACTCCAAGTTGGTTAGGTATGCTAACCAATCTGCATGGATGCAATAAGCCGAAGAGTCCCAGAAGACCATTGCTAGCAAATCCAGCAAAAAATGCCTCAACACAAAATCTGCCACGTCGCTATCTGGCTCAGGGTTGGGCCAAAACTGGTCCCACTCTCTCAGCCACCCCACTGTAATCATGTGTTTCCCCTTAGGTGGTTTAGGAGGAACACGACCTAAATGCGCAGGGGCCAGGTGCATGCCGTGGGTGGTCTCGCCTATGATCGGCTCGTCGCCGATGGGGAGACCCGTCAGTAAGGCCCACTGATCGGGCAAAATAGTCAACTCTCCGAATGGGAAGTGGAAGGTATGTGTCTCGAATCTCCACCTCTCCACTGAGCCCCGACTAGTATGCGAAGTAAGCCACCAAACAGGGACCGATGAAGTAGAAAATCCTGCAAAAATTCTGGAAGACGACAGAAGTGATCAAGCATGGGGGCTCAGTGACACCGCATGATCCGGTTAGCATCGCTAGCCTAAAAATGGCAAAGAATAGAATAAATGCAAAGTCAGAAAGCAAATTATCATAATCAAGGCATGCTAAGGCAAGGTAATTACCCCAAAGTCGGGGCTCTCGCAAATGTGATCGCCGCTAAGTAGTCACCCCGTAAAGTTGCCAGACTCCTGAAAATACATTTGTTAAAGAAATGACAGATTCGTATCATGTATGCAAATGTTTCCAGTTAGGCATACCTCGATAGGGACAACAGGAGTCAAGCTACTAGAGGCCCATGACCTCGAGGAGCTACCTCGCCGCTAGGGACGTGAACTAGAAGGCGTGTCCCGGGAAGGTTGTGGGGTTCCCTCCTCGGGAACTGGGTCATCCTGCAAAAAAGGTAAAGGCCAAACCAAGAGATAAACAGTAGCAGCATGCATGGCAAATGCAGAATATTCTAGCATAATAAAGCCCAAGACGAAGTCAGACATGGCATTACATTCATTGGCTGAATAGAAAAGGCGTAGCATTTAAAGTAAAGCACAATGGCATATGATGACAGAAATGTGGATAAAGTAGGCATGCAGTTACAGCTCCGCATTATAGAAAAAGCTTTACATTAAGCAAGTAATTACATGAAAATATAAGAGTTATGGGAGTTATGGTTGGGGTGCACTATTGATGTTTTTGCTATTTGAATTTACAAGGTGGGACATACCACTATTGTTATGGAGGACTGAACATGAAACATACTGTGCCCGCGTGTGCTATTACTTTCAACAGATAATTGAGTTAAGGTGGCCAATACTGATTCAAAGCAATTTATGATATGGAATCACATTTCCAATGGCAAAGAGAAGCAGCATGGCATTAAGTCAAAAATGTATATAGCATGGATAACAACAAATTCTTTTTACTCAAACCTTGAACCACCACAACAACCCACCAAAAAAACACAGCACCACCACGCAGCCAGCCCACCACCAGCACACAAGCAACCCGTCACCACCATGACCACCATCCTGCTGCAACCCTTTCGCCGGAACGGCCACTGATCCTCGCAACCCGTAACTTCCGCCGATGGTTTCACCCGCCAAACCCAAGCACGAGGCTGTCGCTAGCCCTCCACCACCTCAGCCAGCCTTACCAACACCCATGCTCACCACCCTCACCGTGCGGCTCAAACGGTGACCTCCCACCGAGCTACTCCGGTGCCTACCCACTCCACAGCCAGCCCATAAACCCGCCACCACGTGCCTCAGCCCGTCGAAACCCGTCCTTCCGGTCGCCACCCAAAAACGAAAAGGTATGAAAGCCCAAGCAAAGCACAAGGTCAAGAAATCGAGGATACCTTTGCCAGCGAGCCTCTGTCCAGCCAATCTTGAAGGGTCCGGTCCATGCCACCACCGATCAATGCTTCCGCCGCACCTAGCCGCCGCGCCTTGCTGCCGCATCGCACCGCCGCGCCTAACCAGCGCACCAACACAAGCACCACCACCTTGAAGAGAAGGGAAAGGGGGATTTCATTGGGAGATGATGAAGAAATGAGAGGGAGAAGGAGATGGGTTTCGTCTCCTGTGTTGGGAAAATGGGAAGAAGAAGAGGGGGCATGGGAAACAAGTAAATGGGAAGGAAGGGAATGAATGAGGAAGTAAATAATGAAGTGGATAGATGTATTATGTGTGTAAAGGGAGATAAAGAAAGACAGAGAGGAGAAATTTATAAAAGCTAAAAAATAACGAAGAACCATTTAGTTGCAGTCTCCAATGAAGCATCAGCCAGGACTCAACAGTTATGGCAGTTATCTAGTGGGCCCCTCTCATGCGAATAATTTAATAGCCGAGGTTCAAAATACAAAATGGCAGTGAAAATTACGTTTCAGCCCCTAGCACTCCACAGCTTGCACTTCAAGAGAAAAATATATAGTGTCAGGAAAAGCTAGCACATGGTCCGCGAAAATGCACAAGATGGGGTAATTTGCAGAAACCCCCTAAGGTCATGAAGTTTGTAGAATAGTCCACAAAGGATGTGGGAAGTTTTGTTTGAAGTAGACATTTGTTGATATTCAGTAGAATATCAAATATCACAACACAGTGGCAATACAGCAATCTGAAGGTAGTCATGTTGGGAAATTTGCAATAAAGCCGTCAAGTTTTGGGAAATTGCAAATAAGCCCTCACCTTTTGCAAAATCCTCAAATAATGCCACATTAGATCGAAAACTTCAGCAAGGTTCCTTCAGAAGATATTGTACATGTATCTCAGCAAAAATGCCAGTTTCTATACCACAACACCAGTAGCAAGCACATTCACAGTTCTGCCCTTCGGAACACAATTACAGCTAATTTCCTTCCTAGGGGACAATCCAGGGGTTATCACTTTTCGTTTTTCCAGATTCTCCTTCCAAGTGGATGAGATCCTTCGATCCCTTCTTCTTTGATTTTCATGGGCGCGAGATCCTTTTCTTTGGCTTCTGACCCGGCGGTCAGAGACGACTTTTGACCGGGCGCGAAATCCAACTATCGTCCTTTTGACCGGGCGGTCAAGGTCATATCCTTCCCCTTGGATTTTCACTGGAGCGAAATCCAACTGTTTGACCTTTTCACCGGGCGGTCATGGTCCTCTTCCTTCGATTTTCGCGGGCACAAAATCCAGCTGTTTGACCTTTTGACTAAGCGGTCATGGTCCTCTTCCTTGGATTGTCGCGGGCGTGAAATCCAGTTGTTTGATTTTTTTGACCGGGCGGTCAAGGTTGTTTCTTTTTCCTTGGATTTTCGACGGCACGAAATCCAGCTGTTTGACCTTTTTAACCGGGCGGTCATGGTCGTTTCCTATTCCTTGGATTTTCGCGGGCGCGAAATCCAGCTGCTTGACCTTTTGACCAGGCAGTCAAGGTCCTTTTCTATCCTTTTCTTTTGGGTTTTCGCAGGCGCGAAATCCCTTTGCTTGCCCTAGGTCCATGCAGACAGGGTTCTCTTTCTTGTTTGACAAATGGTATGTTTGTCACGCCCCTTTTCTTTAGGCTGGTATCCCCAACTACTCGGCTGACAACCGTCATGCTGTCAGGCGTTTGGGATGACAAGACTTGGTCGGTAGGTCATATCCGGACTCTTTAGGCTGATAACCTCAAAAATCCGACTGATGAGTCTAACAACTTATCATTTTCCTGCCAATGGTTCCCTCTATGTGTAGGATTTCTTTGTTTTTTGCCTTGTTACTTCAGCATTGGCATCAGCATTGCATCCACTTAGAAGCACCCATTCTCGTGTTTACAATGTTAACATCAGCTTTGCATTTTACACTCAAGATCGGCTTTTGCATTTGTTTCCTTTGCATTGGCATCACATTTCCAGTATTTAGATCAGCAGTCGCATACATTTTTCATTTTCATTTGGCAACAAGTCATGACTTTCGATGCATCCACCGGATAAGTGACATAGTGCGTACAGCAAACACCATTCCTTCGCAACCTCAAAATGGGGGTATCTTGTCAACCCTGAGCATCGGTCTCAGTTCCCTCCATCCCTCGACCTCGCTCAGGGAGGGGCATCTATAGACACCCCGATTTTGAGGTGGCTTATAGGTAAACTCTCCAGATGTTGCTTTGGATGCGGGAAGCTCAACCACTTTTGAATCCTACTCAACCTTTTAACTAGCTAGAGATCATTGCATAAACCGACTACAACCCCATAGCAAGTCCATGGCCCAATTGGCAATTCAGATAGCTAGTGGAGAGCACCAATGTGGAGCACCTGACTAGAGCATCAAGCAGGAGCACTATAATGGCGCACCTAGCTGGAGCACCAAGGTGGCGCACCTATTTGGCGCACAGCCACTTTTCAGGGTGCTGGCTGCTGGCTTTCCATCGTCCGTGCCTGTAACCCTCACCAGTGGATATTCCTTGCAAATCTACGCCATGCTCTTCGTTTGCAAGGCTGTCTGCATCCCATGGGAGTTACCCTTGTGGAACTCTATAAAAAGACCTCCATTGGCAACCATTTAGGACACTTGGTGAAGCCATTCACTTATTCCTAGCAACCCTCTCTCATTTCCTAAAGATATCTTTGCATTCCAGAGCATCCTCAGCCAATCCAAAGTAACAAGGAAGTATTATCTTGAGCCTTCAAGGAGGAAACACCACTAGCAAGGTAAGATCCTTACCCCTCTTTCACTTATCATTATGTTTAAGCTCTAGATATTACACCATGTAAAAGCATGTAAAAGAACAAGATATTTGATCTGTTAGTAAGTTGTTTTCATGATGTTTTTTGTGATGAGATGATTGCTCCTACATGTATATTCACAATGCTCCAATGCCATATTAAATTCTACATCATATAATCTCTATTTTTACATAATGAATCATGATTCATACAAATACCTGCCATGAAATGAGCTGCAAATATACTCTTTAAATGTTCACCATTTGCATATGATTGTTAAGTTCATTAGCTCATTGCATGCTCTTTAGAATCTACAATGCAGTATTTTCAGCCCTTAACCCATGATCTTGCATGATTTAAGATATATGATAAAAAGACTTTCATTGCTTGTTGTCCATCATGTTTCAGCTTTTTACCATCTGAATAATCAACCTGGTTAAGATAAATCACATTTTTATCTCTGGCATCTGGTCCAAAATCTAAAATCAGACTGCAGTCTGATTCAGATTTTTTGGGGTGCACCACACTGGAGCACCAAGGTGGCACACCTAACAAGAGCACCATCTTGGCGCACCATCCTGGTGCACCAGTCTGGTCAGAGTATAAATCATCATCTTTGCATCATAACCCGCATGCTTTCCTAGGTGTTTTTGACTTTGATTTTTATGGTGTGTATTCTCTGATATGGCATGTCTTTGCATGCTTGATTTTAGCCTTGATGACACTATTTTAAGTCTTTTTTGCATCTTGCATATTCAGCCAGTTGCTGAAATCTAGTGAGCTGATTGCCCCATGAACTCCTATTTGGGAGGTTCTTATGCATCAGTCCATGATCCAGATCTGGATAGCATGGCTGAATCTTGTTGTTTTTACTTAGCATAGGGATGGTGTGGTCTTGTGTGAGGCATACAACCCTTGAGCACAAGACCCATCTTGCGTTTTCTTGTTTGGATTTTGATAAGCTACTCATGTTGCATTTCCTGTTGAGTTTTCTAGTTTACAAGAATTTTACATTGCATGGAATTCTAGTTTACTGTCGAATTTATGATTTCCTTTGGCACACTTTCCTAGCTTCAATAGAGCACATAGGTGGCGCACCAGACTGGAGCACTAGTCTGGCGCACCAAACAAGCGCACCTGCCTGTTTTCTGTTGCACACAGCAGCTTTTGGCATGGTATTTAGCACGTTTCCCGTTTGGATTTGCTTTTGGTTTTCTCTAGTTGTCTTCTTGGGTATATCAGGAAGACCCCATTCTGTTTTCTGCCCTTTTCATGCATGATAGATCATGTTTTGCATATAGTAAAGCGAGGATGAAAATCACTCGATGTTGTTATATCTTTTGATCATATTCGTGCAATATCCTTGCACCGGTGCTTGACCCATTGCACGAGTGACCTTTCTGAGCATTAGGACACACTCTACAACCCATGCACCCCTGATTAGCATAAGGCACCATTTGCATGTAGCATTGCATGGCATATCGCCCTTGGGCGTACAGAAAAGGCTGAAAAGCCAACATTTCATATAAGTAAACAAGAAACCCATTAAAAGATCGATTTTCAGGCGCACGAGGATGCCTAATACCTTCCTTGTGCGTAACAGGGATCCTTGCCCATTTCTAGTTTATGAAGACCTTTTCCATTGGCTTTATTGCATGATTTGAATGTTTTAAGCGGTTTTCCTCGTCTTCCGTTTTTAAAAAGACTAGGTGGCGACTCCTGCATTTTATCATTATTTTTATTGATTTGCCGTGACTTTGTCGATCCTCGCGTATTTGGCCTTTCACGCCAATCCCGAGGTTGTCGCCGGCATGGTTACAACAAGATGTACGCCTAAGCCCACTGGTAATGCCAATTCATAAGCAACCTTAGCCACTCTCCTTATGATCTGAAATGGTCCATGGTAACGAGCAGCCAACTTCTGATTATATCTGACAACCATCGATGTTTGTCGATAAGGTTGTAGCTTCAAAAGCACCCAATCCCATGGTTCAAGCTCCAACTCTGTCCTTTTCGTATCTACCATCCATTTCATCCTGTTCTGAGCTCGTGCCATGTTATGCTGCAAAACAGCCAATATTTCTTCCTTACAGCTACCACCTTAGTGGTATCTGATACATATGTTAACAGTGTTGGTGGTGGTTTGCCATACATGGCTTCAAAAGGGGTGACACCAGTTGAGCTATGAGCGCAAGTGTAGACATCCCAATTTTCTGATTTTGTAGGATAGAGATGTGGTGGCTGAGCTTTAACCCTCATTGGGCCCATTTACTTCATGGAAGCCCACTTGAGCCCAGGAAGGCCCACATAGGCCCAGTAAACCCTAATTGAGCTTACTTGGGCCCACAAGACTTATTTGGGCCCATTTAACTTTTTTTTGAACCCATTTAGGCCCATTTAGCCCCATTTGGGCCCATATAGGTCCATTAAGCCCAATTGAGTCCACCAAGGCCCACATAAGCCCGTGAAGGCCCTTTAGGCTCACTTAGGACCATGAAAGCCCATCAAATCCACCAAGGCCCATTAAGCCCACTTAGGCCCATGAATCAACCCATCATTCAACCCATTTCTTCTTCTTCTTCTTCCAAATTAACCAAGCCAAAACCATGATTCAACCCATCATTTCCCTCCTCTTCCTCAACATTACCAGCCAGTAACAACCCAACCGTGTCCAGCCCATCTCACAAAGTTGACCAACAGCAACCAGGCTCGAGCTAGTCCACCGGATGTGTCGTCGCGAGCTTGGACAGTCGTTGATCGCTGTCGGCGCATGGGTAGGCAAGATGGAGGTGTGTGGGGGACAGCCGTGGTGCTGGTTGGTTATGAGATGTTGGGTTTTTGTTGCAGTTTGTTACGGTTGTCGTTCTGGATTGTTGGGTTCACCTATAAAGGGAGGTAGAGGTAGTGAATAGAGGAGGAGAAAAAAGGACTGGACCACACGGGAGAGAGCTGAGAGCAAGGGAGAGAGGAGCAGAGTGCCAGAGCCATCGCAGAGAAGAACGACCGCCACTTCTAGAGCTCTGGCGAAGCTTCTCCAGCCAGGTACAGCCCTTGATCCCTCCTAGCTTTTAAATTCTTAGTCCTCTAGGTTTCCCTCTCTTCCTGGAGCAGTACCAGGGGATCCAGAGTGATCCCCTGGTCGGAGAAGCTCCACCGTGTCCCGCCGTCGCCATTCTCCGGCGACAGAGGTTGGGGGGGGAGGGGGGGCGATCCAGGAAACGTCTTGGGCCCCTGATCTTTCTCTCCACCTTCCCTAGCCTCCCTGGTGCTTCATTGCCTCTTGGATCGCCGCTTCATCGCTCCCAGTAGCCAGTACGCCGCTCGCCAAAGGAACGCACCATTCTTGCCGTCGCCGGAGAAGACGACGGGATCTAGTAGAGCAGCACGAGCCTCCAGCCCCCCACACTGCTCTGAGCTCCCACAATCACTCCACGACGTTCCCTAAGCACTCTAGAACCTCCAAGAACGCGCCCTGACCATTGGAGCGCCGCAGCAACCGAGCTCGTCGGAGACAGACCGCCGACGACTAACGAAGCCCCCCTGTCGCTCCATTCAGTTCCAAGAGAGGGGAGGGGGTTCCTCCCGACGCCCCGAAGCCCTCTGGACCACCGGATTGCAGCGCTGTCGCCTCGAGCACCTCCAGCCTCCTCGGGTACGTCGCTGGAGTAGCCCCGACGGCGAGCGAGGTGGGAGGGTTGACCCAGCCGTCAAGATTTCGATTCACTCCATTGGGTCCTCCTCTTTTTCTTCCTTCTTGCCTCCCATGGAATCTGATCTAAGATTAGACCACGGGAGGGCCTCTTTCAGCCCCTCTGATGGTCGCCGGCGGCGGAGCTCCGTCGCTGACGCCATTGTATTCTTTTTAAATAAAAAAAAACATAAAAGCTTTTTTTTAATAAAATTCAAAAGTTTTAACTCTTCTTACATTTAGGTCCTTCTGATATTACTTTTAGGTCCTTTTATTACATATAGGTCCTTCAGTCATTTTTCTTAAATCTTTCGAATAAAGTTTTAACTGAAAATATTACATGTTTTACCTTGAACATTTAAAATAATGTTTTCTGAGTTTAAAACTTCAATAAAAGCCCTCCAGAGCTTTTTAAATGTATTTTGTTTCAGGCAAATTGTATTGAAGACCCTGGATTTCCTTGGAAGTTTTCTGACAGTTCATTTTTTACTGCGAAAATTGCATATCAGCCCTTACACTTCTCAAAATGTTTCTGAATGCTCATTTTTGATGGTTTATTTGCATGTAAGCCCCTACATTCTTCTGAAACTCGTTGGAAAGTTATTTTTGTTGGTTAAATTGCACTTTAGCCCACATGATTCTCTGAAACTTTTCTAGATGCATGTTTTTCCTGGATAATTTGCATTTAGACCCCTAGACTTTGGAGAAATTTTCCAGAATGCACATTTCTTTGGTTTATTTGCATTTAAACCCCTAGACATTTTTTGAAAACTTTTCTGAAGCATGTTTTCTCAGGATAAATTGCACTTTAACCCTCTGTCTTTACTGAAATTCTTCTGGTTGCTTTTTTCTGCTGGGCAATTTGCAGTTTAGCCCTTGTACTTCACTAATTTTACTCTGATTGCTTGTTTTCAGGGGTAAAATGACCATTTTGCCCCTAAAACTTCTTGGATCATTTTTGAGACATTTTTCTTGCATTTGTACCCTGATTTTGTGCAGAATTGATTAAATGCATGCTTTAGTGGTAAAATTGCATTTTGACCCCTAAGAAACTTCATTTTGAGTAGGATTGCACACATATGCACATTTGACCCCAAAATTCTTCATACTTGCATAGAATGTGTTTTCCTATGTATTTTTTGATGTTTGGGCTTTCGAACTTCAGTTTTCCTTAGAATTTGGGCTTTTTGCACAAAACCCCCTGGAGTTTTCATATTTGCACTCACACTTGCATTTTGCATATCTTTTCACATCTTTCCGCACAAGTTTTCTTGTCTTTTCCTTCCTTGCTTTGTGCACTTTTTCTAGCTTGTTCTGAGCTTTGTTTTCTCGTCGTTTCTTGGTTTTCGCCTTTAGATTTGTTTTGGCTTTCCATCGCCCAAGGGCGTACAGTAAAAGGCTTGTTAAAGCCGACATTGTCCCGAAATGAGGATTATTTTCCCCTTTTTGATTTTCTTAGATTTATCCCAATTTCCGCTGTTTTGCGAGACACTTTCCGAGAATTTCACGATTTTCCTCATCGCCCAAGGGCGTACAGTAAAGCGGCATTAACAATGCCTACATTTGACCCTCGAATTAACTTTTTCCCTTGATTCCTTTTCTTTGCTTTGATTTGTCATGTTTTTAGTCATCTTCATGCATGAGCATATAGAATAAGCAAGCATACATTTAGCAGACCATTGACAGTAGGAAACCAAGAAAGACCGAGTTTTCTCGGGTGCATGGGGGTGCCTAATCCCTTCCCTATGCGTAACCAGAATCCTTATCCTTTATCTGGCCCGCATTCATTTGTGCATTGTCCATTAGGCACAGATCACACATGCATTCTACATTTTGTTTTGTTTCTTGATTTTCTTGTGTTTGTTTTGGTTTTCCTCGTCTTTCTATTAAAATACTAGGTGGCGACTCCTTTCCTTATCCTTTTTGTCTTCCCTTGGTGTTTCCGGGTCTAGTCTCTTCCTCCGGATTCACCATTTTCGTCGTGACCGTATCGGATCTCCTCGTGTGTTTCCGCACATTGTGTAGTAGGAGAGCCGCGCAAGGGTTCCACCGGCATGGTCACAGCAAGTATACCAATATTCAACCCAATCTAACCATTTCCCCCAAGTACTAGGTTGCTGAAATACAAAGCATCTTAGATAAGTTTCAAGTAACTTATTCACCACCTCAATTTGCCCATTACTCTGAGGATGATAAGCTAAACTGATACGTAGATGAGTCCCATGAACCTTCATTAACTCCTTCCAAAATACACTAGTAAATATCCTATCCCTATCACAAACAATGGTCTTTGGTATCCCATGCAAACGAACCACTAAAGTAACAAACAAATGAGCAACATCCTTGGTAGTAAGGGTGCCTAAGTGCCAAAAAATGTGCATACTTTGTAAACCTATCAACAACCACCATGATCACATTCTTCCCTTGAGAATTTGGTAACCATTCTATAAAGTCCACGCTAATATCTAGCCAACTACTGATAAGTATGGGTAATGGTTGTAGCAACCAAGCTGGATATGTATTGTTGAACTTCACTCTTTGATAGATGTCACATTCCTTAACATATTGTTTAACATCTTTCCTCCTCCCCTTCCAATAGACATTAGGCTTCTTTCTTGAGATGGTCTTCTCATAACTTGAATGCCCAGTAGTTGGTGAAGAATGGAATTCATATAACAGCAATCTCTTCAAGTCACCTTCATCAACAATAACTAGCCTGCCTTTATAATACAACAACACATCCACCAACTTGTATTCTTGTCTATTGAGTCTTCCCTCATGCTATTCAGTCATCAAATTTTCAAAAGCCACATATCCATCATACATCTTTTTCACCATTTGAAATCACATGGGAATTAGCACAGTCACCACTTGCAACTTTGATTCCAGCTCTTGCAACCCTTATTGTCTTGATAAGGCATCATCCACTTTGTTGGAACAACCAGGCTTGTATTCAATTTTGTAATCAAATCCCAACAATTTAGTTAACCACTTGCCTTGTGCTAGAGTATGTATTTGCTGATTCATCAAATATTTGAGACTGATCTGATCAGTCCTTATCACAGACTGGCTCCCTAATAACAAAGGTCTCTACTTCTTTATTATTGTCAATATGGCTAGCATTTCCTTCTCATAAATTGGCAAATATCTCTGTCTCTTAGAAAAATCTTTGATCATAAAAGCAATGGCCTAACCCTCCTGCATCAACACTGCCACCATCCCCATACCTGAAGCATCACTTTCTATTATGAATGCCTTTGAGAAGTTCAGTAGAAGCAACACTAGGGCTAAGACCAAAGCTTCTTTTAGCTTCTAAAAGGCAAAAGTGCAATCTTCATTCCACTGAAACCCTCCTTCAAGAGAGTAGTCAATGGTTGGGCAATCTTACCATAATCTCTAATAAACCTTCTGTAGTACCCAAAGAAACCTAAAAGCCCTCTCAATGCCTTTATAGTTGCAGGTATAGGTCAGCTAACAATAGCTTTAACCTTCTCAGGTTCCACTTCTACTCCCTCAACATTGACTATATGACCCAAGTAAGATATCCTTTCCCCCCCACACTGACACTTACTTCTCTTAGCAAACAATTGGTGTTTCTGCAATAGTTCTAATACAAAATGCAAGTGTATCACATGTTCAACCAAACTATTACTGTAAATTAGTATTTCATAAGAAAAACTTAGCACAAATTTCCTCAAGACTCGCCTAAAAATATCATTCATTAGAGATTGAAATGTTGCTGGGGCATTACATAGCCCAAATGACATTACCAGGAACTCATAATAACCATTATGAGTTCGAAAAGCTGTCTTTTGTATGTCCTCCTCAGCCATCCTTATTTGATGATATTTAGACCTTAAATCCATCTTAGAAGGCTAGCTAGCATGCCCTAACTCATCAATGATAGGCATTGGATGGACATCCTTGATGGTATTATTGTTTAATTCCCTATAATCAATACACAATATCCAATCCCCATCCTTCTTTTTAATTGACAGGGCTTGCCAAGAAAATGCACTAACACTGCATCTAACTAATCCCTTGGACACATAGGCTTGAACTTGCTTCTCCATCTCCAACATTCGAAAATGTGCATATCTATTAGGTTTGATAGTAGTGGGCTACTCTAGATTCTTCAATTTAATCTTGCGTTCACCCCCTCTCCAAGGTGGTAGGCTAGTTGGTTCATCAAACACTCCCGAGAACCTTTCCAAAACATCCACAATCTCTAGCTTCACTAACCCTTCAAAATCATTGGATTGGCAAGTCACCAGTTGTACTTGAATTAAAGCCATTTGTGTCACCTTTTTGATACCCTTTCCCTGCTCATCAGCATCAATTAACCTTAATTTAGAATATGGCCTTCCTTTCCACACCACAGGCTTACCTTGATAACTGAATTTACAAGTAAGACGCTCAAAATTCATGAACACATCACCTAATGGTCGTAACCAATGTACTCCCAAGATGATATCATTATCATCCAAAGGTACCACATACAAGTTTGGTTCAATTTCAAGGCCCACTACCTTTAGCTTTTGCCTTGAACAATACCCTTTACAACTGACAAACTCCCCTAAAGCCACCATTACTCCTAACCCATACTTGTGAATGATAGGTAACCTAGTTCTCTACACCAACCTTTCATTGATAAAATTATGTGTGGTGCCAGGATCCACTAACACTATAACCTTCCTTCTTGCCACCTCCCCTAATAGCCTGATGGTATCTGGGTGACTCACCCTTGATAAAGCATGCATTGATAATTCTGGAATTGGTTCTTGTTCCACCTCAACTTCTTTCACCTTTGGCATCTTTATGGATTCTTCCTCCTGTAGACACCCCGATTTTGAGGTGACCCAGGAATGAGTGTCCCTATGTTGCTTTGGATGCGATCAGCCTTTAAACCGAGCCCCAAACCCATTAGC
>JAMKQA010017893.1:0-13900 GCA_024699735.1 Posidonia australis | reverse complement strand
GGGGTTAGGCACCCCCATGCGCCCGAGAAAACTCGGTCTTTCTAGGCTTCCTACTGTCTATGGTCTGCTAAATGCGTGCTTGCTTATTCTATATGCTCGTGCATGAAGGTGACTGAAAACATGCTGAATCAAAGCAAAGAAAAGGAATCAAAGGAAAAAGTTAATCCGAGGGTCAAATGTAGGCATTGTTAATGCCGCTTTACTATACGCCCTTGGGCGATAAGGAAAATCGTAAAAATCGTGAAATTCTCGGAAAGTATCTCGTAAAACCGCAGAAATTGAGATAAATCTGAGAAAGTCAAAAAGGGGAAAATAATTCTTGTTTCGGGACCATGTCGGCTTTGTAAGCCTTTTACTGTATGCCCTCGAGCGATAAAAAACCAAAACAAGTGAAAAACGCGGAAAACCGAGGAAAACCCGAAAAACGAGGAGAAGACTAAGCTCAGAACAAAGCTAGAAAAGCGTGCACCGAGCAAGGAAGAAAAGACGGGAAAAAATCGTGCAAAAAGATGTGAAAAGTATGCAAAATGTAGGTGTGAAAGCAAATCTGAAGAATGTAGGGGGTTTTGTGTAAAAAACCCAAAATCCGAGGAAAGCTGAAGTTCAGAAGCCCAAATCCTCAAAAATATGTAGGAAAACACATCCATGCATGTATGAAGAATTCTGGAGTCAAATGTGCATCCCTAGTGCAAGTGAAGCTCTCTAGGGGTTTGAATGCAATTTACCCACTAATGCATGCAATGCAAATCAGTTCAGCATAAAATCAGGGTAAAAATGCAATAAAATGTCTCAGAAATGATCTAGGAAGTTTCAGGGGCAAAATGGTGATTTTACCCTTCAAAACAGGCAATCAGAACAATATTAAAGAAGTTCAGGGGCTAAACTTCAAATAAGCCAGCAAACAAAGCATTCCAGGATGTTCTGAAGAAATTCAGGGGTAAAAGTGTAATTTTCACTGAGATTAAAACATGTAGTAGAAATTCAGTGAAAAAAGTGGGTTAAAATGCAATTTACCCAAGAAAATATGCTTCTGGAAATTTTTAAAACAAATTCAGGGAGTTTCAAGCAATTTTCACATCAAAACATGCTTTCTGGATACTTTCTATAAAACATAGGGGCTCAAATGCAATTAAACCAGTAAAATTATGCATTCTAAAACATTTTTAAAAGTGTATGGGCTTATATGCAATTTTCATAATAAAATGAACTGTTAGAAACTTTCCAAGGAAATCCAGGGTTATCAATGCAATTTGCCTAAAGCAAAATACATTTAAAAAACTCTAGAGGGCTTTTATTAAAGTTTTAAACTTAGAAAACATTACTTTAAAAGTTCAGGGTAAGAAATGTAATATTTTCAGTTAAACTTTATTCGAAACATTTTTAGAAAAATTAATGCAGGACCTAAATGCAAGAAAAGGACCTAAAAGTAATTCAAGAAGGACCTAAATGCAAGAAAAATAATGTTTCTGCAGTTTTGATTAAAACATAAGGTGTTTTTTAATTTTTATTAAAGAAAGGCAGCGGTGCCAGCGGCGACGGAGCTCACCGTCGACGACCACCGGAGGAGGCCAAAAGGGGGCCTCCAAAGGTCGGATCTTAGATCAGACCTCACCGGAGGCAAGAGGGGAAGGTAAAGGGAATATCCGTTGGAGCCGATGCACGATCGGTCGGCAGGAAAGGCCTCCCCACCTCAATTGTCGTCGCAGGGCTCTGGCGGCGGCACCGAGGGAGAAGGAGATCTCCGGAGGCTGCAGCGCGGTGTTTGGAGGCTTCTGGAGGGCTGAGGGAGGCATCAGGGCTACTCCTGAGCGGCGCGGAGGTTGGTGGAGAGCGAGGTGGTGGTCTGACCGTCGTCGTCGCGGCTTCCCCTGGCAAGAGGCGTTGCTGCAGCGGTCCTACGGTCGTGGCGCGGCTTTGGAAGCTCGAGTGCGCTTGTGGGAGGCTGAGGATGGATCCTGGGACATCGGAGGGGCGTGGGGGTGCCGGAGAGGCGCGGTCCACCTCTGAGGTGGTCGTCTTCTCCGGCCCCAACGGTCCTGGGCACAACCCACTCCCACTCGAAACAGAATCCTAACTACTGTTCCCTCCTTGCTCCCTTGGCTGCCAACAAGATGAACGGCGATCCAGTGGCTGGTTCAAGTGGAGTTAAGGAGAAAAAATGAGTTCAGTGGGTGTATGATGAAAAATGTGAAATTTTGATTTTTTTTTTTTTAGTAGGAAAAACTTTGTAAATGAAGATGGGAGAGAAAAATGAATATGGTGTTGGGTTTGATTTTGGTAGAAATAGGTGAAAATATAAATTGGAGAAGATGTGGACTGAGCCATTGTAGGCCTTTGTGGGCTTCATGGGCTTATGTGGGCCTTGTGAGCCCTCATAGGCCCCTATGGGTTTAGGTGGGTCCAAATGGACCAAATGGGCTAAAAAGGCCTCCATGAAGTCAAATGGGTCTAAGATGGGCTTGTGAGCCCAAATGGGCTCATCCAAGGTTCAAGCTAAGCCACCACATCCTTATTCTGCAAAATCAGAAAATTAGGGTGTCTACAGCAGATCTGGTCTGTTTATAAAGGACCACTCACAAGTCTTTACCGTAGGCCAGTCCAACGGGTTGCTACCAAAGGTCCCGTGGCTCACTACCGTGGAATGGGTCAGTCAGACCCCACGGTTGTGGCTTGGTTTGTATCTTAATGATTTATTTTAGATTGAATTGTGATTTTGGTTCTGTGAATGGTTTGTGATATAAAAACGTTTTGAATATGATTTCGAAAAGAATGCATATGGTTTTGAAAATTGTTTTCCATGATTTTTGAACAGAGCCACATAACCGTAGAATTGTACCAACAGACCAAGAGTGTTTAATGCCTCTGAAAGGTTGGGTGCGAGTTTGAGTACGTTGTAGCCAAGTTTTTCCTAGTGAGGTTAGGGGTTCGAGTCCCCTAGACGTGCATCTGGAAGAGTCTAAGGTTAGAGTCCCTGCGACTGTAGTGGTTGCATTGTAGGGTCCAGGGTTCGAGTCCTTAAAGTACCTAAGCGTGGTGTTAATCGAGTTTAGGGTTAGAGTCCCTGGATGTCCAAACACTAAGGGACATTAGTGGATGCACTCCATGTTGTGTGATATTTGTATATATTGAGGGCTGAGTTCCTAAGACGGTTGGATTCCTGCACGGGGTAGTCTTCCACAGCAATGCAGTATGGATCGAGGTTCAAGTCCTCGACGACTGCTTGTGGCTGGTTAGTCGCCTGTGGTCAAGATGCCTTAACAAATTTTCTCATTGTGTGCATGTGTTGTGATTTTGAGATGGTTTCAGTCGTGGTTTGGCTTTTCAAAAATGCATAAAGTGATTTCAAAGATGCATATGATTTAAAGAAAATAATGACTATGACTTTAAAAGACATGATTTAAGAAATGGATTTTTTGGTTGATTTATAGTTGTATTTTGCAAACTTTAGTGTTCCCTTCCAGTGTGGCTTTGATGTTGCTACAAATGGTAGCTTTGTGTCTCCTGGTAGCTGTTGGTGGCAACTCTAGATTGTGATTTTCGAAGTCCTTGGTTCTAGTCTTTTGGTGGGCTCATATTGTGTGACAATAAATGTTAGTTGTGTTTTCTTTGTGGTTTTGTGCAGGTGCAGATTAGTATAGTCACAGTCCAATTATAAAATAAGTAGTTAGAGCCATATAGTCGCACACCACAGGTTTTGGTAGTAGTAGTAGCTTTCATTAGTTTTATTGTAGTTAATAGTCAATTATTTTAATTCCCTATAATATTGTTTGATTATTTAGTTAATATTTGCTTTAAGTAGTGTTGGCGCTAGTTTGTGACACTAGGGTGTTACAAGTTCTCATATTAAATGTTTTATATTATGCCTTTCTTGACATGTTGTTATAATTGCATCTAGGTCTTTAGAAGGTTATGGATAGATTTATTTCAAAGTTTATGGGTCCAGAATTGTAATTATAAGAACCCTCGCATTTATTGTTATTAAGCAAAATGAATTTTTACAGTCAAGTTGTAATATCTATGTCCAGATTATCTAAGATGAATGTAATTAATTTTTTGTACTCAGGATAATTAGCTATGTATTATAGTTTTGTATTGGACTCTCTCGATTAATTGGTGTTTATCTTTGGTAATTCTCCTGTTGGGCGATATTTTGGACTAATGTGTGTGCTACGTGTGCATGCGTGGGACCAGAGTGAGGCCAGAGTCAACCTTGCACAGTACCCACTGCCAGCTGATGTTGCTCATAGCTTTATGCCATGCCTCCCTCGTCGATTCACCAAGATTCTGGATCCTTATCGATGGCGAGCAGCGACAAGGAGGGAGGTGGCTTAAATGGAAAGAAGGTGGAGGCGTTGGGGGTGAGACTGAGAGAGAGAGAGAGAGAGAGGAACAGAAGAACCAGAGAGAGAAAGAAAGAAAGAGGAAAGGGAGAGAATCATAGCAAGAAGAAGAGAGAGCGGGAGAGAGTGTGTCGCCAGTGGAGGAGATGAGTGCTGTCGGAGTCCCCTAAGCTCGAAGGACGTTGGGGGAAGAGAGGAGGACCACTGGAGAAGGAGGGATCGCCAGAGACCACATTAAGAGTCTGCAACCCTTATTTTCTGTTTCTTCCACGTTTCAAGTTTCAAATCTATGTGAATGTGATAATTTTAATTGAAAAGCATGAATATGAGTTGATAAGTATGAAATCATGGATGTGTGATAATTCTAGATTTTTTCCATGATTTTTCAAGAGATTTTGATAAGTTTTTCAAGATTTAGTAATAGTGATTAAGAATGAGCTTGATAGCTTGTGATTTTTATATCTCGAGTAATGTTCAATAGTTTTTGATGAAACATTTCCCAAATAGAAGTAGACTTTGTATGCTAGTAGTATGGTTTTATGCAGGATTTGTGGTTCACCGGAAAGGAGTCCGCTAGAGGTCCCAATTCCGACAAACGAGCAGCCTAAGGCTGCGGTTCTTTTTAAGAAAACGAGGATTTCAGTATGCCAAATTGGATTTGGTATGCCGAATTCACATTAGTTTGGCCCCAAGCCCCTATTTCGATCGACTAAAATGTTTTGGTCTATTGGATCAAGGAATTTTGGACGATTGTTTCAAAATTTGGTCGATCATTTTGGGTCTCTGGACCAGATTCGGTCTACCGTTTTGGTTCAATCTACCGAATTAGGCCTTAGAGCCAGTTTTTGAGATTTTTGCAAGAAACCCATAAATGCCTGATTTGTGTATTTTAGCATGTCGTTTAATAAGAGTTTCTTGAAATTTAAACAAGATTTATAAAAGAGTTATTTTCAGAAAAAGAATAGTTTTTACAAAAGAGATTCCTATAATGAAAGTTTTAGAAAAGAGTCTCCGAAAAAAAAAAGAGATTTCAGAGATTTAGAGTTAGCTTCGGGTGAAAGAAACTAGGTGCCCAGAGAATCAGTGTTAGATAGGTTGGGCTAGAGGGTTTGAGAGCTCAAACACCAAGAGGGACATTGGGAGAACGCATCTCCATGCAAATGAGAAAAAGAAAAGAGAAAAGAATAGTAAGGTCGTTAGCTAGGACGGTGGTATGTCCGCTTGGGGACTTTTACCGTGGCAATGCAGGAGGTTAAAGTTGGTGCCTCTCCAAGTACTTGTGGTCAAGTTATCTCTGATCAATGTGGCATTAGAAAAGAAAAGATTTTCAGATTTGAGATTTTAGTACAGTTTTAAGCTAGAATCGAGTTGAGTTTTGATTTCTAAGTTTTAACAAGATTCTAACTAAGATGAGAATAGTGTTTTAGGACTAATTCCAACCAAAGAACAGTGTTTTTATCAGATTTGAGTTTTGAGATTAGACTGGAGTCTAGTTTAGAGTTGTTTTTTTAAGAAAAGTATTAAAACATGAGATTTTAAAATAGAATAGAAAGAATTTGAGAAAAAAGCATGAAGATTTTTAAGAAGCTTTTTAAAAAAAGAAATTTCCTATAAAAGATGAGTTTGTCTAGAATTTCCAGAAAGAGATTAAAAGAGTATTGTTTTAATTTTGAGAACCCAACATTTAGTTATTAGAGGTTTTCCGTCGTGTTTTAGTGTAGACACTTACTAAGTGACTTAGAAGTCACTCACGCGTGTTTTTGTAATATTTGTTTTCAAGTGCTTAGTTGAAGTGTAGTCTAGTCCGATGTTCATAAACGAGAGCCACTAGCCCCACACACAAATTCTGGGTAGATTACAGTTTGTTTTCTTTATTAGTGCATTTAACCCTAGTTTAGTAGTATAGATCCCGTAGTGCTCGGTTGGGGGGTGTTACACTAGTCCTTACATTTATAAAGAATTAAAGATTAATTCATTCAAATGGAAATGATAAATATTGTAAGTGTCTCTCAAGATAAGGTATGTATGAGAGAGAGAACTAGGTCTTAGTATATGACTCTTCGAAGTAATAATCCTAAAAGAGTGTACTAGCTTGACGAGGTTTGCTGTAGGATTCTTATGAGGATCTTGTGGCAACAATAAGGTTCTCACTAAAGAATCAGGTGTGAAATTGAACATGTAATAATAGAAGTAAAGATAAGTTATATACCAACTATAAGGCTACATTTTGCCAACGATGAGTGGTTTAATGGATCTTCTAAGAGACTGAAAGGAAATGAAAGTGAAAATAAAGAATTTATCATGAGTTTGTCTACAATTATGATAGATTAGGATCCTACATGCATACTAGGTTTTTCATAAACTCATACTGTATTATTGTTTACTATAGATAATCATGGATAGTAGAGTTGTTTTAGCATAGACTTATATGTTGAATAATGTGGCTTAATCAAATACACATGGGATCAAGAAGAATATAATTTTAGTTTATATTCAATTATAATTCATGTAATAAAATTATAATTAGCAAATTAAAAAGATGTAATAAATATGATAATACTTTAATCATTCTTATTAATCATGTATGGACGTTACACACTTTATCACGATAAAGTCAAGGAATGATGCAGAAGTAAGCACGGATCTGACAGGCCAAGATTTCTTGGACTCCTCTGGATAATGTCCCCATTCTTGCATGCTGCTTTCTGCAATACAAAACTATTTCCCATCACAAGTTTTCGTGCTGTTGTTTGGATCTAATGTCATTGTACCTTCAAATTTGAGCTTTAAATTACAATTTTATTGACAAAAATTACTATATTATGAAGAGGAAACCTAAATTCGAAGTCCTATTACGCAAGTGCATGTCGAAGCGCATTATTAAAGTAAGATTCCACCTCCACATAAATTAATGTTCACATAAGACTCCGAACACAAGTTGAAAAACTGCAGGTGGATTTGCCAGCAATTCTGAAAAAGAAAGTCAACCCACCTCTGAAATCAGAACAAAGAACACCATCCTCAGAACAAAGAACACTTTCATATGCTGCTTCCTGAAAAATACTGTATGACAAAATGCCTGAGAGAGAAAAATCCTTGCTGTTTCTGTCACTTCATGGGCTTCTCCAGCAGAGCAGAAAGATACCACTCGTTCATCCCGATCCCTCTGTCCAACTTCCGGCCGGCGTTCCACCGGAGCTTGTTGAACCCGATCCTTCCAAACATCGCCACGTACGTCTTGTTCAACTGGTCCCCGACGCAGAAGAAGTGATCCAGCCAGAACAGCCCGCCGGGCCTCAGCACGCGGTAGATGTCGAACAACGCGAACTCGAGCACGGCGTCGGGGATCCAGTTGCTTAGGACATGCATGGAATGGACGACGTCTAGCGTGTTCTCGAAGAACGGCAACCGGTGGGCGATGCTAATGTGAATCGGGATGAGGCCCCGGGAGGCGATGAAGCTGTTGAATGGGCCGTCGAAGTTCATCGTGCTGGTGACGATGGTCACGTTCCGTTCCTTCATCCGGGCCGCGAAGGTCCCGCTGCCGCCTCCGAGATCCAGGCCTATGCGAACCGTCCCCGGCCGCCGGTAACCCAAAACGGCGTCCATGCCGTAGTCAAGTCCGCCGCTGTCGACCAACCACCGCCACTTTTCCCGGCCGTTGAGGTCGAAGCAATCCTTGCAGTCGTAAGACCGAGGGTCCTTGCTGCGGTGGACGAGGCAGTCGTAGCTCTTGCAAGTGTAAGCGTCCCATACAATGCTGGTATCCGGCGGCGTGGCCCAGAGACTGTCGGGCAGAGGCCGGGGCTCTACGTACCCCGCCGGGGACTTTGGGTGGCACCGCCTTCTTGGCAGCGGCTCGCAGCCTCGTAGCAACAGACGTTGGGCGAACGTGTCGTCGGACGGGCAGTCCCCGCCTACGGTGTAAGTCATGTATCTTATGACATCCTCCTGTAGTCCGCGGCAGCCGGCGCCGAGCGGGAGTTGGAGCTCGTCGGTGCCGAGGTTCGGCGAGTGGCCCAGAGGGAGCTTGTGTGGGCCGACGGCGAGCTTGAGCTCTCCGAAGAGCTCAGCGGGCCACCCGTCGTTGACATCGACGAGGGAACGGTGGCTGCCGTTTGGCCCGCGGCCGAGCTCCGTGAGGAGGGTCTCGAGGAGGGCGTTGGAGGTGGCGAGCCGACGCTCGAGACCGTCGAGGTGGCCCTCGGCAACGGCGAGCTGGGCTCGGGTGGAGTCGAGCTGTTGGAGGAGGGAAGTGGAGGAGGAGAAGTTGCCGGAAGCGTAATTGGACCAGTTGATGTGAGAACCGGAGAAGAGGCAGGCCGTGGCTATGTTGGTGGATAGGACCAGTAGGAGGATCTTCAGCTTTGTTAGTGTTAAGCATTGGTTCTGTTGCTGAGACTGCTTCCTGTTGTAGTCCTCCATTCCTCCCATATCCTTCTTCTTCTTGTTCTTCTTCTTCCTCTTCTTTCTCTCTACCAGATGTGTCACATGAAATCTGCCAGTTAAACAAGAAGAATCCCTATTGCACTGATGGAAGAACAAGAGCAAGAAAAATAAGAACAAGGAGGAGAAGAAGGAGAATGAAGAGTTGTTTTCCTTTCAATTCCTGAAAAGGGTATTGAGGAGGGAAGGTAGAGAAGGGAATGGGATGATTGGAAGGAAGAAATCTTTGTTATATATAGACATTACACTACAAGACTCGGAGAATGAGGAGGTCAGTTTCAGACATTGGCCTAAAAAGATGCTCTGTTTTTTGTCTGCATGCTACTACAGTCTACAGTCTCTCTTGTTACTACTGGTTTTGTAAATGGTTTCAAACTTCCTTCATCTTTTTCTCTGCTTCTCCGAGTGTGATACGGCGGGAGGGGTGGTCCAGTTTGGTCAGAAACTTGCGAGGGGAGCAAGAATCCACTATGTACATGCCGTGTGTCATGTGAACTGTCGTCTGTTACATGTGCGAGGATTGATGCATTGGTCATGCAATTTTTCCGAGTATTGGATTTGAAAACACCGGTTAACAATTTTTTTTTTGTTTATTCGATATCATTTCATTCCCCGGACGCACACCAGGCATGTGCCTCTGATGCCCAAAATACTTCTTTCCTTCGGTTGGGATTTGATGTTTCCCTACTCTGTCAGCTATTGCACGTTTCTTTTTGAGCTTCTGGTGGTGTTCGATTTTTTTTTTGAGCTTCTGTTGATTTTGGAGGTGAACTTCATTTTCTACGTGGACTTCGACTCTACGACTTGTAATTTTGACATTTTTCATAATTGAAACATATTTTTCTGTGGCAAATTTCATAAATTATCATTAGAGACTTATAAATAGAACCAATCAGATCGACAAACTGCAGCAATCCTCAAAAGTCAATTATTTTTAAGGGGTAAATTTAGTGTAGGTTTTAATAAATACATAAGAGAGAAAAAAAAACCATATAGATATATTTATTAGATATTTATAAATTCATAATAAAATTTTCATTTAAATCAAACAACTATTAATCCTACATCTAAATGTCTCAAAATTCAATATGTTCTATTAAAATTTAAATTAAAAATTAACAGTAAATATAATTCAGATGAAACTTAACATATAATAGATTATCTAACTATATAATTAAATTTTATTTTTAAAAACTAAAAAAAAATATTTTTTAAAAAAAATTCCATTTTCTGTTACGAAGTCACTAAAAATCCATTCGACCCACTATGTTGACGCGTTTGAGTCACATGCTTTGGATTTTAGTGGACCCAACAGCAAATGCCAGGCAACGAATGGTCTCTCATGCCGTCTCAAGCAAAACACAAAAATAACAACAAACAAACAACCATACGACAAGAAGTTAGAAACAGCCGCGAATATTTCACCCACCCAACTTTCTTCTAAATGTCGACGGAGTTGGATCTCACCCACGACTGGTCTGCAAGAGCTAAATTAATCATCCCATCGTTTGACTTTCTTGTATGCCCATGTGGGTATGGACGTATGGTTCTGCTGTACTTATGAAGGACACTTGGATGTAATTAATGCTCCAAAGCCAAGCATGAGTTGCTGAGACTAGAAAGAAGTAAGTAAGTTATGGGTTTGTGTGATAAGTAACAGGTTTTCAGTTTTCACACCCTTCACTCATGCTCTACTTCAATGCCTTCCTTGCTATTCACAGCGACGTTATTGTTTTCTTCGTGACCCATTGACATGTTGTTTCTTTAAGGTCTTTGTCAAGCCAGCCGAACATCCTCGTCCGGTCTACTTTTTCATTGTCCATATAAAACTATCACTGTGCTCTTCCCCTTACATAGTAACTAAGTGAGTCCATCTCTTACATCTTTCTTATTCATTTCATTGCTTTCTAACATCAAGAGTGACTTTATGATCTCCGGAGGCAGAGAGTAGCCTTGCTTATCTCTTTCTCCTGCTTTGAATCCTGTGACTTTCTTTAGTCTTCAATGTACTTACTGTAGTGGTACAGAAAGTTGCGAAAGTTCTCTATAATAGGAATAAGTTGTCTAACTCATAGACTATCTCTGTCTGAAAACTTGGTCTAAGTCAGCCCTTAAAAGATTGATAGTGAGGAATCAAGGTCCAAGAGTGTTTAAGAACCGAACCTCTTAATTAGAATAAGTCAAGTAAACTGGTCCCTTCATCTCATAAAGCTGGTGAAAGTATATTTGATTACGGAAGACTTTTTAGATATCTTGTTTCGAGTTGGGCATTTAGGTGTGTCTCTTCCAAGATTCCTACTTCGACCTTACGCCTACGCCAAGTGGGTCGGGTACTTAAACTAGATAATAAATATAAGCTTTCTGTTCTACACAGGGATACTGAGATTGTTCTTCTCAACGTTCTAAGCGAGGAATTCAAGGCAAAGCCACCATCTACGTGAATCCCACTGCATGATCGACTCCCCAGTTGGAAGTAATCGTATGAAATTGAAATTGTCATGGTGCATGCCATCAATGTCATAAAATGCATGCACGTGCGCTGCAAAGGCACTTCCACAGATGAGTTTGCAAAAGATTCTCCATGGATGTACTTTAACAATAAAATATTGATTCACAGTTGCTAAGTTCATCGTGAGATTGAGATCTACGTATATATACATCATATTATATATATATTATTTTTAAAAAAAATAATAAACACACTGTATATATATATGTATCAAAATAACTTAGCGGAATAACTTTATTCCACCCTTCCTACGAAATAACTATTCAGAATAGAAATTACTATTCTACTTTTATTCTACTTTTTAATTTCCCAAACGAAAAAACTATTCCTATTCTACCTTTATTCCTGGTTTTATCCAGGATCCAAACAGGAGCTACAAGTCCAAAGAAACATAGCTCGGTCAATTCATGCCATATGATAGACCTAGATCTAACTTCATTGTAATTACATTCTAACCTTGATTACGATATTTGGTTCGCTAAATTATACTTCTAATTTGATTACTTTTGTAATTGCATTATCTCATTTGGATTGTAATGGAGTTAGATTAAAAATGATAATAATTTAATTATGATGTTCTTCGTAATTGCTGAAGTTGACGATCATCAAAGTTGGTCTGATCACTGTAGAGATCACATTGATGTTCATCGAAACTACTCCGACCACCACCGGAGTTACTCTAATGGTCTTCAAAGTTGCTCCAACCACTACTAGGATCACTCCGACAAAACCAAATGAGAAGTGATTGCATGCACTTTCAAACATGTAAAACCACAAACAAGCGAGGAGTTGTGGTGTCTCACACTAAGAGGAATTTCGCCATAAGCTCAAAAATCCACAAAATGAAAGTAAAATTGCAAGGAAAATGAAATGAAGAAGGAGAGGAATGCCCACCTAGCACGTAGGCACTTTTAGTCGTCTTAGTGTGATCGTTAGTTTGTAGATATGAGATTTTCGATGGTGTGAACCGTCATGTGACTTCTTTTATGTTCTCTCGGTGTCCCTTTGTTGTTTACAACTCCTCTACTCCACAGATGTAAAAGTCGTTGTGATTGTCACTCTCATATCACTTGTTACCAGCCCTCGAGACGTCATAGGAGATATTGTGGATGCTGTGAATTCTACTATCCTAGGATAGTACCAAAACCGCCTAAGGATACCCACACCGATGAGCTTTTCTTCTTCTTCTATTCCTTACAAAAAAAAATAAGATTGGGGATTCGCTGATTAACAGTGTAGTAGAAGTGCAAAGGTAAAAAGCAAACAACATAGGATAAATGAGCATAACAGTTCTCCTTAGATGACACTATATGCAATGTCTAACTACGAATGGAAAAGAAAAATAAAATGCAATTATCTAAAGAAAAACCTCCTTTAACCATAGAATGTATGCAATTGAATACAATCAGTGGCTGGAGATGGTGTTGTTAGAGGTAATTTAGATTATCTCTCCTCTCTTTCTCTCTCTCTCTCTCTCTCTTCTCTCAAGTTTTAGACTCAATTCCCCCAAAATTTCTCCCCCTCAAAACTCTCAAAATTCCTAGTCCCTTATAAAGGTTGGAATACTCAAGTATTTATAAATGTTAAATGCCTTGAATCTGTTTTGGTAATTTCACTTATTAGGAATCTGAACGGTTTCCATAACCGTAAATCCGTTTAATGCCACATTTAATGGCCCTTTAATTGGTTGCCATATCTGGAGAGGTCGAACGAATATAAAATCCACCTCCACTGTGTAATCTGTATCCTTTTTCTGAATAGTTAAAACACCCCATTCCTGTTGCCGCCCATGGACGTAGGCTTCGGCTGAACCACGTAAAATTTCTCTATTCTTGTGTGATTGTTAATCGATCTTTCGTTCAATCTTGTTTTCTGCACAACAAGTGGTATCAGAGCCAAGTTCGAAGATCGATCAACGTCGGTTTTGCCCTAATCTCGCGCCACCGTGCTCAACGGCGGCTAGGGATCGCACGAGGAAGGAGGCACCTACGGCGTTCGCACCCGCGGGAGATCTAAAGGAAACGTGCGCAGATCTCGGGTCCGTCGACCCTCGATAGAGGAGGTGACCAGTGCGTGTGGGTGGAACGCGCGTCTGCAACAGCGATTCGTTCGCCGACGAAATTGTAGGGGGCGAACGAGTGCGCGGAATCGTGCGTGTGGCTGCAATCCTTGCGTGCGAGCGAATGTTGGAAGTGGAGACGGTTGCGCACACGAGTAGAGGCCGAAAGTAGAGCAGTTCCAGCGCTCGAGCGAAGGGCGTGATTGCGCGATCTGACATCGCGCAACCTGAAGGCGACTCCTGTGGGGATTCTAACGCACAGGCGGCGGTGTGCTCGACGGCGTGCGCGCGGAGGAGACGACCCAGATCTGTCTAGATCCGGTCGTGGTAGAGCGGAGTTAGCGATCTCGGGGTAGTACAATGCTGCTCCAGCGAGAAATCAAATCAGGAGAAATGTCTTCGCATAGTGTGAAGATTGACAAGTTTACAGGAAAGAACAGTTTCAATTTATGGCAAATCAAGATGCGAGCTTTGTTGAAACAACAAGGCATCTGGACACCATTGCAGAAGACAAAGCCAGAGGGTATCAGTGATGCTGATTTTGCT
>JAMKQA010017892.1:0-22363 GCA_024699735.1 Posidonia australis | reverse complement strand
GCCGGCACGTGCTGATTCTCAGTCTGGACAGAGATCAGGAGGTCAGATCTTCAACAGGTTTCAACAAGGTTTGCATTGTGATGTTTTTCTCCAATGGTAGGATGATACAGATGCATATTTTTGGACTTGTGAAGATTTGATCAGAACTTTGTAACTGCATTTGAGATTAGTGCCGGTTGGATTGGGTTGGACCGTGGTTTTTTATCTCCTCACACCGAGGGGATTTTCCACGTTAAATATTCTGTGTTTGTGTGTTTGGTTTGTGGTTTGCTTGTTTTCAATTAGGTCAATAAACCCCAACACATGGCTCACTGTGAAACTATATCGCATTTATTTATTCATTGCTCTTTTGCAGCTGCTATATGGAAATTTTTTATTAACTGTCCTTTGTATCTAGTATTCTATCATGTCTCAGATTTTTACCGGTATAAGCCCTATTGTTTTTTTGCATTATCTGAACCTAGTTGGAATGTACTCATTCTGGCAATAATTTGGTGTATTTGGAAAGAAAGAAATAGTAGAATTTTTTGTAACTCATCGGATACAAGTAGACAAACCATATTTAAGATTATTTCCCTTATGTATTCCTGGTCAGTAAACTTGGGTACAGGTTTTGAAAGGGAGGCTTTACTCCAATCCGTCTCGGAAATGCAAAATTTCTGGAACATGAATCAACCAAATCTGAGAGCTTCTACTCAATCTCTCACTGTGCCCCCCAGCTCATCAGCTAACACTTCGGCTGAGACCATGCTACCTGAGCAAAATTCCATGGAAGATCATTCCTCATGACTTTTCTTCTGCAATTATTTTATGTGGTCTTTACTGAGATTGGGACTGTAACTTAATTACTTTTGGACTTTCATGTCCTGTTATGCACTCAGGTGGCTAACTTTCTTTTTAATTCTCTGGATCCTAAGCCTTTTTGTAATATTTTAGAAATATTTGAGTTCTTGGTGGTGGTTCCATAACCAAGAATCCTTATCACTATAATTACTGTTTCCAAAAAAAAAAATAGCATTATCTGACGTTGAAAATGACAAAATATTAGTAACCGCATTATATTTCTGGATGAGAGAGAGGGAAAAAGTTTTGCCACCATGTGGTCATTTTCCGACTCCAAGGATAATATCCATGACATCCACAGTCAGAATGCCATCCATTCTCATCGCTTACGAATTGTTTGTCGGTACAGCTAGTTTTTGTCACAAAATCTGACGTTTTGAGCATGATGTCAAATTTAGACTTGTGTCGGCAACAAATTTTGACTTCTGTTGGTGAAATATCATCAACATGTATCGATTCGTGAAATTAGGAAAATAAAATTTAAAGATATGTCGGAATGTATTTGATTTTGATGGATATTTTAGTAGGTGTCAATGATATTGGCGGGTGTTGGTGGATGTTGAGTATTTTTTTACATTAAATTTAACGTATCGACCAACATACCTTCTCCACAATCTAACACGGACGACGCGACTTTAAAATTCATTAGTTTCCTTCGTCGATCACCTGCGCCTTCTCACATTTTCTTTCCTCCTTTCCTTAAGCTTCTCTAGAAGTCGTTCAATGCCTTCTCTAATGTCTTACCGTCCTGTCGTCCAACCAACCATCCAGTCGTCCTACAATCCAGTGCCTTCTTCTCAAGCTTCTCCTACATCCTGTAGTCCTACGCCCTTGCCGTCTAGCTAGCCATCTCAGTCGATCTGTCGTTGTTGTCTTACCTTTTCCTATCGTCAAGCCATCTCTACCAGTCCACCCTTGCCTTCTAGCCATCTTTGTTGATCTGTCTTTGCTGTCTAACCATCTTCGTTCGCCTATCATCCTTGCTCTGCTATAGTCTCCAAGTCTCAACCAGATTTATCCGTCTGCCTTTACTGTCTATTCTCTCCTTTTTTTTTTCTTTTAATGCCTGTGTAGGGTGACTTATGTCTCGAACTATTCTTTTCTCTTCTTTTTTTTTTTGTTTTTTTGTAAAAGCTGTTCATTCTTCTTCTTCTTCTTTTCTTTTAAAGCCTGTGCCATCCAAGTGTTGCTTAAGTCTGGAACCATCCCTTTCTCCCCTTTTTTTTTGTTGCAAAAGCCTTTATCATTTTGTCAATTCTTTCTTTTTTCTAAACATTTACCGTCCAAGTCTTGAATCATCTTTCTTTTTTATTTTTTGTAAAGCCTTTGTCATCCAAGTCTTGAACCATCTGCAGGTTTTTTTTTAAGTTCACTTTTTTTTTTACAAACATAAAAGATGCTAGATGGAATTCTCAGATATTTCAATATGGGATTCAAAGATGTATAGTATTTTAAAAGTTCATATATAGATCTTAGGTATAAAGTATAAACCTAGATCTTCATTAGATCTAACATAATATTACATAAATTTAATATTTTTTCTAGTTTATTTTATGTTTTTGAATCTTGATGTTAATTACTTGATATAAAATTATATAAATTGTTTATATAATATGTAGATCTAACCTAATAATCATATTTTTGCATGGATCTAAAGTTTTTAGATAGATTTAAGAAATTTTCATGTTTATTTCGTAATTAATTAAAAAATTATGATTTAATATAATTATATTTCAATTTATCACATAGATGATAGATCTAACCTAATAATTCTATAAAATCAAGAATGATTGTAAAAATCAAGAATAATTATACTCGATGTATTTCTATTTGTTAAATCTTAGATTTTTGCATGTAATTTCATTTTTTTTTTTGGGTGATTTGCAATTTGAAAGACTTTTGCAATTTCATTTGTTAATTTTATTTTATTTTCTTTAATTAATACTTATCCCATGTTTAATATTACCACTTTAATATTGTTGTACCACTTTCATATCATGCCACAACCATAAGATTATATTGTTTAAAACAACTCCCATTTAAGTCCCATTTGTTCACATGTAATTTTAAGTATAAAAGTATAAACCTAGATTTTAGTTAGATCTACCAAAATATTACATAGATCTAAGGTTTTTTCAAGTTTATTTTATTATTTTGAATCTTGATGCTAATAACTTGATATATAATTATATAAATTAGTAATTCTTTATAATTTTAAAAAAAATCAGAATATTTCATAATTAATTAAAAATCAAGAAAAATTGAAAAAAAATCAAGAATGATTGTAAAAACTACTAAAACTTGTAGAAAATCAGAAAATATTTGAATGTATTATTTCATTAAATTATTGACAACTATCATATATTTTCTGCCTTCATAATGTCAAATTCCTCATGATCTGAACGTAGTAATGGTTGTAGTAATGTTAGGGCAGTTAAATCAGATAATCTAGATCGAGTGTATGGATATTCTATTGATAATGATTGATAAAAAACACAATGCAAATACTATGACAAGCAAATGAAGAGTTGAAGAATAATAATATTAAAACAACACCTTGTTGGTGGATATAGTAATAGATGTTCAGAACATATAGTTAAAGATACGACAATCTAGATGTAGCTATAGTTAGAAAAAAAGGTCTTAAAGTAAAAGATGATTAAATGCATGTTTGTAAATACCATGGAAAAAGTTGATTAAGCTGTAGCAAAATATATATTCTCCAATACTATCCCTGTAAAAACAGTAAAAGGATCTTATCTACAACATATACTTGATGTTATAGCAAAAGAATATACAAGAGTAAAGACACTAACTAAGTATGAAATCATGAACAAGTACATTAAAGCAAAGAAAGAAGAATTAGAAACTTACATTAATGACTTGAAACAGCAATGATCAACCTATGGGATGACTATCGTGTGTAATAATTGGTCAAGTACCACAAGAAAATATATCATCAACTTCATAGTTTACTGTGATGGTCATACAATTTTCTTGAAAGTCCATTGATGCTTCTGATGTTGTCAGAGATGACAAGTACATACACAAACAAATGAAAGAAATCATTAAACAAGTGGAAATAGCAAATGTAGTGCAGATTATGACTAATAATGAAAGTAATTTTAAAAACGTTGACTCCAGGATTATGAGAGTATGGCATATATTGGACACCTTGTGTAGCTCACTATATTGATCCAATGCTTAAGGACTTCGGGAAGATAAAGTTAGTGGAAAAGACAATAAGAAATACAAAGATTGTAACACATTTCATTTATAATCACTCATTTTTACTAACTTTAATAAAGTCACTCGAATGTCGTGTTGATGATTTGATTCGTCCAAGAATCCTCATATTTACAATAAATTATATTGCTCTCTAAAGTATGATTGATCGAAGAAATGAACTGAAGTATATATTCAATTCGCTATAATGGTACAAATACTACGAGTAAAAGTCCAATTGGTAGGAGAGTAAATTCAATTATAAATAATGTACATTTTTTTAAAGATTATCAAAAATTGTAAATATTATAAAACTAATTTCAAAGGTTCTTCGATTGATAGATGACGATAAGAAGCCTACCTTAGGTTTCTTATATGAGACTATGAGATTGATGAAAGATATTGTGGTTGATGCAACATATAGATCATCTAAGACACATCTTAAAATTATAGATGATAAATAATCTAACATGCTTCTTCATCCTTTACATGAAACTGGTAAGCATTTTAACATGTACATTCATGGTTTTCATCATTATGTTTCAGTTGTTACACAATTATTTGCTAAATGAGTTTTTTATCAATGTAGCATATTATTTGATTCTGCAGTTCCAATACAATCATAACTTGGTAACCGTATTGAGTTATTAGCATCTGTTAAAGATGTAATCCAAATATTAGAGCCTAATATCAATGTTTAAGTACAAGCTCTCAATGAAATAAAGTACTTTCGGAAAAAAACTTATGTCATTTGGAGAGCCTCATACTATACATTCTCGTGATACAATGACTCTAAATAATGTTTCTAATATCATTTCTTTTATTTCATAATATTACTCCATAATATAGCTAATAACTATATGTCATATTTCAGGTGAATGGTGGATGTTAAATGGAATAGACACTCTAAATCTAAGGAATATTGCTATAAAAGTTTTATCTCAAACAACAGCAGCATCTAGTGGTGAATAAAATTAGAGCACATTTAACCTTATGCATACAAAGAGAAGAAATAGATTGAGTACTACAAGATTAAATGACTTGGTATTTGTAGACTATAATATGCGACTGAGAATAAAACATATTAAAGAGAGAGAAGAAAAAAACCATATGAACCCCATAGACCTTGCATATATTTATAATGAAGACGAAAAAGATGATCCCATACTTTAATGGTTGCAAGGAAATGGAGAACCAATTCTAAAAGAAGAACAAAATAGATCATATTCTAAAATTACTAGTAAAATGAATATTGATGTAGAAGAATATATAGACTCATCAAGATGCTCTTATGGACATACTCCAGACTTAGAAGATGATAGTAGCATAGATGATAATGATGGTACACAACCATCAGACTATGACGATGATGGCATTAGAGATGTAATTCTACCTGTAGTAAAAGAGTCACAAAGATAGAGAGACACAAAGACCATTTAACCCATTTACATGAGAGTATGCCTTTACACATGCTACACAAGATGAAGATCATAGAATCTAGTCAGAAATTCATTATCGACGAAGGAGTCGTTGTGATGAACTAGATGAAGACTCTTAAAATAGTCGAGGATCTTTATTAGACTCACTAGACTCATTGGGTATTCATGATTCTAAAGATCTTTATAATTATAGTTTTTATGGAAGTAATTCTATTGAACAAACAAACTATAATACTAAAAGTGATTAGACAAAAATTACATCTTCTTATGTTCCAAGCGAATAAACTAGATGAAATATGAACTCTTTCTTTTATTATCCACGTCCTCCAACACAATATGAAGAGTAAACACTTAAATGTCCTTCAAGTCATTCTTATATTCCTCCAAAGCCTTAAGAAATTCTTCAACCAATATATATAATTCAACAATATCTACCAATATAATTCCTAATACAACTGTTAATGTTACAATATCACTACTACATATTATAGTCATGTGTCTTAGAACAACTACGTATTGTGAAGAAAGTTCAAGTTCAACAACAAATTCATCAAGAACACAACATGATTAATGTACAAGAAGAATATGTTGATCAATCAAGGCATTTTTTATGGTATTAAGCATATATAAGATAACTTTTTTAAGTATTCTTGTTTTTAAACATTTATTAAGTATTTTTACGTATTATTTATACTTCAAGATATTTCTATTAGATCCATCTACTGTATTTTAATGTGATAGATAATAAGAAAATTGATCTAAATAATTTAAGATGCAGATTATTATTTACTTTAGCTTATCCTAGAATTTCAAATCAAAATTCAATTTTTTTTTAACTATTTTCATTGACTTCTGTAAATTTACCGTGTTTTCGTCGATATTTTCATCGATGTCCAACACGTTCCTTATTTTTGTCGGACCAAAGTCCGACACAAAATCGACGTTTAATTCTATAACTTATGGATATTTTACTGACTATAGACAACATCTGTGTAAGATCAAATGACTTTTCTAGAGGAGGGTGAATTTTTATCTTATTATCCAATTTTAATTTTCCTTAGGTAAATTACAATAAAAGAAAGATGTAATCACAGAATAAAGATAAGAGACAATGAAGAGTACTCAATGATTTATAATGGTTCAACCAACTCCAGCTTAGTCTACTCCTCAAGTTTCTCACTTGAGATTTTTCCTTTACTTAATAATAAAAATTTACAAGTAGGAATTACCTCTCCTACACCACAATCAGTGATCCCTTCAACTTGGAGAAGAACACAACTTAACTAGATTACAACAGTAATTTTTACAACTCTCTTGTGATCTCCCAACACTTGTCAAGCTTGATGAAGTCTGAATGATAGCTTAAAATGACGAGGAAGAATACAAAAGATGTGAATTTTGCTCTAGACTTGTCACACTAGTGGTATAATAACTATGAATGCTTAGGTATGCTTTTAAGGTATCATTAGACCATAATTTATAGTGTTAAGTTCGATTCTAATTGTGTCTAACGATTATAAAATCTTTTACCAATTAATAGAAGATTCAGTACGTCGAAATTCTTCAATTGTCCAAAATCTACAACGGTCGAGTAATTCGATATACCGAATAAATTCGATTGACCGAAAACTATTTAATACAATCCATTCAGATTCTATTAACCGTTAACCCTCATTTTATATTCATTTTTAATTTCGACATGCCAATGGAATTTGATATTCCATTTTTGACCTTGATTCTATATTTTCTTTTAATATATTTTTTTAAGGGAATTCTTATAAAGATTTCTAACTTCCTAAAATGATTACTTATGATAAGAGATCATTACATTTCTAGAAAATACATCAAAAAAGACTAAAAAATTACATCAATTTTTGTAATACATTGAAAATGACAACTTTACCCTTAAGTCCTATTGCTTTTCTGTCTTCTAATCATTTTCTTTAAATTATCTCTTAGAAACTTGTCTTATTTGTATGTCTTGTCTTATTTCTTCTTGTCTTATTTCTTCATGTCAGTCTTTGAAACATTTATCTTGATATTTGATAGACTATTCTTATTCACAAGATTAAAAATATTTATGAAATCTATTGTTATTATCAAAATTAAATAGATAATATCATTTTTCCAACAATCTGTACCATCATTGGTGACGGGATTGAAGAATCAAATGCCAATGAGAATTATTCACAAAAAAATATATATTATAAAATTCAGAAGTATTGTTATATGGCTATAACATTAGTTCCGTCATTGAATGCAACAGCTTTGATCACTTCCTTGAAGGTAAAGCATGCGGGAGATCCTCTGCAAATAGAAGTGCAAGGCAAAAGATTTTGTAAATCACGAGGTACAACATATGCAGAGGTGAAATTTGAAATCTAGTCTTGCCACCTCTCGAGTATCTCTCATGCGGAGGAGGTCTAGCCTCTCTGATGGTCCCAATCTTAATAAGTTGACAAGCTGCACGCACAACGCATATGAAAATAAAGAATATGTATAGATAAATTTTTTCTGTAAAAAGCCAATGAGGGATCCAAACCCAGAAACTTAAGTGTTCAGGATCCTGTGGGCTGGGCATCTCATCTGATCTTCTACCTGCAATATTCTAACCGCACTTAGTATAATAGAATGAATATGCCTATTTTTCAACACAAGCAGCCTTACAGGAGAAAACCTAATGCAATTTTCAGGGTTGAGGATAATAACTCCAATCCCAAGCATAAAAGTCTAAACCGGAATATAATGACTACGTAATAAAAATTCTAAACCTGGAGTTAATAAAGGAGTAGGGCCAAGGCATATATATCCCATCACCTTATTCTTCCAAACATGGAATTAATCCAAGGTGTCCCATTCAGGCAAAGAAAGATATTAGTTGAATGAGAAATTTGATTGCCTATGAAAGAGAATACAATTATCATATACCAGTGGTTATGACAATTGAATGCAATTCTCAAGGAATCACTCTCATCAATGGTTGATTGTTTAAGCTGCCCAAATTAAAGAGCAAGTGCTTTGCGTGTTCATAGCACAAATAAATCACCCGCTCAAAGACATGCTGTTTGTATAATTATTGTTTGATTTAAATTACTTTTGATTAATAACTACAACTAAAAGATCTTGATAATGTTTAAGTACCATATATTGATGCTGCATTTGATTGTCTTAGCATCTGAGCTGCTGCAGCCGCCCTACTAGCCAGTTGCTGTAACTGTTAAGAGGACAAATAAGATATTAGCAATGTGATGAAAAATATATTTTTGTCATGGAAAATAATAGAGCACACGTGGTTTATAAATGTGAGAAACATCTCCGAAAATTCTATTCTAGCACATCATATTCCTCAAAACTTTTTCATGTTAACAATTGCTGCCTAATGCATCAGGCTACTAAGGAGAGGACGTTGAAGTACCAGTACACAGAACTCAACCCAGAGGCAAATTGTACCAAAGCAGCAACTTTCGTCCAGAATGTGTCCTCATCAGACTGGATGAGATTGCTGGGCTCATCAGTGCTAGATTCATATACATAAGTGAGACATCCAAAATGGTTAGCCCAACATAGTGCCAGTCTTGGAGACAGACAGAAGGCACACACGTGCATCAACTCACCAGATCTCAATTTTCTACATAGAAGAGCTGATTCAGTTTTAGAAGTGGATCAAAAGACCGGTGATACTTGTACTCCTACTACTGTTCTAGTGAATTATTTCTTCTGCTCCACTACTCTAACAATCAAAATTTTTATATAATATTCCTGGTTTGTATATGTAAGTTGACTACCAACAAAAATAAATTGACAGCTCCATCATTTCTTATTTTCATTAACTGCCCCTTTTCCTCCCATCTTTTATGCAAAAAGGTCATCATATGTATGCCCCACTTCAGTTGAATACAGTACCTCATGGCTCAGTTCACTAATACTCGTTTGCCAGCATGGAAGCTCAACTACGAAAGAAGCACTACCCAGGACAAAAGAATGTGAGCATCCTGCAATAATATTACTCTCACCACCATATCCCCGTGATATCTGTTTCTGCTCCCTAAAATAAACACCCGATCTTCCTTTGCTGCCATTGGTCCCTTTCCACAATTAGGAGGGGTCACCGCCAGAGAAATAGGAAGCCTGAATTCTTGCTTCTTTCTCTATCTCACTTAAAATAGGAATGACTTGATTCCAAATGTATGCAAAAGATCAAGTTTAGCCACATGTAGGCTCTCTCCTGTTTCTGCACTACATCCTTTTTATGAGTGTGAGATTCTGTCGGGACCTCGATTAGGTCCATGCAAAATGAGATAGTTTGTTTGCTTTTCAAGGAGGTGAATCCAGGATCTTAAATTTGAAAAATACGAAGAATTCTCACTATTTCTTGGATTCACGGAAAAAAATGATTTAGCAAGGTCTTTCTCACTCAGTTTTTTTTCCATCAAGAATGTTTTTATAAATCTCTTTTATCCCTGACTTTGGCGTATCCTGCCTTAATGCAACAGGGTTGAACAAACAATTCACATGAAGACATAGGAAATGCATGGCCCACTTCTTCCTTCCTTGTCCTCAACAACAACAGGTGAATCAAATAATTTTTTTTCCTCCTATCAATATACCTAAGAACTGTCTTTCTAGGAGATAAATTTTACAAATAGAACATGATTGAAAGCAGGCGTTTAGGTGTGAGACTGTGAATTGACAAATAGAATATAAAGGAAGAAACTCAAAGAAGTATGTGCTGAAACTCACAGCATAACAACAAAGGAAAACTACCATTCAGGTTGAAGACATCAAGAAGGGAGGTTGGTTAACGAAGATCAACAGAATTACCTCGAGCAAAGATGATGATATTTTCCATTAAAAAAATATTCTACGATCAAAAAGAGAGAAGAATAGAATTATATGCCTCTTAAATTTATTAACAAATAACAAGGCAGTTACAGTCAGCAGAAGTCTTGCATGAGCAGGAAAAAGCCTACAAGTGCATAGACAACTTGGAATTCAATGTAGAACATTATTGAAAAATTCATTTAGGAAAATAAGTGCTTACCTCTTCTCTCTCAGGGGTCCCTCCTAGTGGAAGTATGTCTTGGATCCATTCAACTTCTGCAACACGGTATCTATGTCATACATAAAGGAAGCTGTTATCACAAAGAAAAATACCAACTCATTTTAAAAATCACTAGAAAAAAATGGAACTTCAGCTCACCCATCCTGATCCCAGGATCGCAGGATTTTAAACCTCCGGCGACCTTCTACCTGCCATTAGAATCAGCAAAACAAATGCCCTTCTGGTTTACATAAGGATATTTGAACAATTCCTATGTTGCAATGGTCGGTTCACTAAAAAAACAAACAGTCATAATACATATATGTGATGAAGAGAAGAATTGATGAGGTAAAAATGGCAGTGGTTTCAAGATCATTTATAATTAAAATAACCATTTCATTAAACTGAGGCAAGAAATAAGATGGAGCAAAGCCTTATATAAACTGTTAGTAGCTTGCATGTCCTCCTCATGGTAGTGGTCTTTTGTCCACTAGAGCCAGTTTGCTGTCCAAAACAGTTGGGTAAAACAACAAATGATTTGGGGATTCTGAATGTTTACACGCACAATACAACCTTATCCTAATTGTTCTCCTCAGTTTTTCATGAACAACATCACCATAAGATCCTCACACCATTTACTTACGGCACTTGTTAAATCTTACAAGGACATTGAGCACATCTGCTTGCACTTTGATTTCGAATTGAGCTGCCGATAACTAGAATGTGGAACACATTCTGGGCATAAAAGGTAAAACAAACATCTAGCTAAAAGGAACATCTCAATAGTGTAGGATCCCGAGCAAAAACAAAATATTATTAGATATTGCTCATAAAAAGGCACAAAGGTGCTCATGATAGGCTAAATTCTGGATAACATAATAAAAAGGTGGTGTGCAAATGTGCATGTGAGTTTGGAGAAGAAGACCGCTCATTAGGTGTACTAAGAAATAAGTAGAGACCAGACTCTTCTACCTTCCTCCCAAGACCACTGATTAAGCATCTCCTTTTATACACATAGTGGAATGTGAAAATAAATCCATTGAGACTATTTGATGTTTTCCTTTTTACTTCTACTTTTTTTTTGCAATGTGCTTAGCATAAGGTTTTGAAATTAACCTCTAAATAAAAACGTCCATCTGGAAGTGGCTCACACCTGCAAATTGATGGCAGAACATATCAACAAGCAAGTGTTAACAAGGAAAAAATGAAAAAAATAGCACTGACCACCGAAAAGAGAAATGCAGAAAAGATAAGACTCACTCAGTTATTTCTACTTCACAAGCAAAATCAGCAATGGTACCTGTTGCAGGATCAATAACCACCTCCAAGATAATAAAGAAAAGAGTACGAAGATGAGGATTATGAATATGATAAAATGAGAACTACAAGTAAACAAAACATATGTTCTACCATTCCCATATGATGATTCCCTTCCATTATTCTTCGCACCTGTTTCAAAGAGGAAGACCATGAAATGTAGGCCTAGCAGTATCAAAAAAGAAACAACTGTACATGTTCCATTCAGATAATTTCATTTTAAGCAATGCATCAATGTTAATTTAATGCCTTGGAAGCAACCTTCCTAGGTGGAACCTGTAGCTTTAGATATATAATCTGTTCAATCACTCAGCAAATAACAGTGAAATACTAAATTTTAATCACTTGATGGGTTCCGGAGGTGCCTCCTTGAAAATCCTGAGTAAACACACAACAGATGGACTAGTCGAGAACTGCTGCTATTGAACACTGGGATGTGCAAGATACAATTTTCAGCACATTCTCTGGGCCATGGGGAAAACCACATTTTATAGAAGAATCACTGACACACTGGAATAAATTTCACTTTCCACAACATAAAAGTCTGGCATATGGTGGTATATACATAACAATCTGCTACATGAGCTGGAAGTTACTTGTTGATATCTCACATTGAAGAAAATTGTATTTTAGGCCAATATGAACATTCCATGAAACAGCTCATAACCTTACCATTAATCTGTAACGAGGTTCGAATATATTGAGTGATAACTTCTGGCATGGAAGGACAACATCCATGACAAAGAGAGGCATTATGTCACCACCTACGTTCGTCAAACTATCTTTCTCAGCCTTTCTCTCTGCATATTCTTCTGGAAAGTTTTTCTGTATGATGTTGTTCAGTGTCACACTGGCAAAACCATTTATTCTACAGTTAGAAACTTGACCTTTGAGTAGAAAAATAACCACGAAGAAAGCAGCACAGAAAGACTTGAGATGGATTAGTTAATCTAAATGAAAGATCCATTATATCAAGATGTAACACATGATGGAAATTTACCTTATAGGATACGTTCTAGGACTGATGAAGAGGACAGTCCGGCACATAGGACACTTATTGCCTATGATTTATCATGTAAGTTAATTAAGGTTGTCCAATATGGCATTTATTAATATAAAGAAAGGGCCTTAGAGCTCACCATGATCCATTGATTGAAAGAGACAAGAGCGACAAAAAGAGTGCCCACAAGGAGTTGTGACAGGTTCATATAATAGTTTGAAACACAAGGTACATTCAAAGTCATCGCAAAGTTGCAGCTTCACATGTTTAGCGCCTTTAGTGAAGCCACCTGACATTCCCTCTAGCTCCAGAAGTGACTTCTGAAGGGGATAACTGCAATGCAATTAGCACCAAATGACAACAAAATCCATCAGAAACTTACAAATTTCAAGAGATCACATAAACCGTATATGATATACAAGCAAAGCTGGTCAAGTAAAACAGTGAAGGATGTATCAGACTATCAGTTACCTATGGGGATCAATTTGAAGACCTAGAAGAAGAGTATCCCATGCCTCATTATAACGTTCAAGCTGTAAGATGAATATAATATAAAGGTGAAAAAAAGTCATAAGATGATTGTATTATGCAACTAGAAAACATCAAACCAAATGCAATTGAAGGGACACATGGTCCTACATGCTACAAAATGAAAAGAAAGAATACATGGCAATAAGCTATAACCCTCAAGATCAAGTACACAAGTTGATTCTAGGAGTATACACTTAAGAAGAAGTAACAATTTCTAAAGAACTCTATATTAAAATTTGGGCAAATTTGATATAACAGCTTATACTTTAGAATTATTAGAGATAACCACCAGTGCTTTGGGCTCATTTATATGCTATAGTATTATTAGAAATAACAGTCTATAGTTTTATCTTTATATGCTATAAGCACCTATCACTTGACTTCAGAATGCTTGTGTTTACGTTCAGTTTCTTCTCTACAAATCAGAACCCCCTCATAGATCTTTCGCATCTATGATGTTCCCTCCTTATTTAAGCCCTTTACTGGACTTTCCTCAAAACCCCTGGATTTCTTGTTTTCCTGAGATTATCTAATATGTGTTTTAGAATTTTTTTTAGGAATTCACTAGATTTGTTTAGTATGCTTTGATATCCAAATTTGTTATGCTTTGATGTTTTATGCAGACTTCTAAGACTATTATTTTACAATAAATTTGCTCCTAAGAAATAATTCTGTATATATCATTATCCCAGTTATTTATTATATTTATTTGAAACTTTAGCCTGGATTATTAATTCTACACATATTGTCAGCCTGAATTATTGATTATATTTACTTGAAACTAACATCACTCTGCAAATGATTCATATTGCTTTTGTGAATGTCTTGTTATTTCTACACTTGTGACTCCACATTCTGGCCAAAGAATCATGCTGATGAAAGGCACATTGGTGTTTTACTCAAAAATGTCACTGTCACTTCACAACTACTGAACTGCATTGTAAAAAATAAGCTTCACTTTCAGTTAAGTGTTTTATTACATGCCAACTAGAGCTAATTCTCCAACATAGTCCAGGTAAATTTTAATTCTCTAACATGGGTAGGAAATTCGAGTGCTATTCAGTTAAATGGCAACTTTGGCTTGATAGATATGAAAGTCATATAAACAAATGGGAAAGAGGAGTACTAGCACTAGCACAAATAAAGACAAGAAGTTGGAAAACATGTTCCAGCCACTCCAAATCAACACTGTAAAGGAGCTTCGAAAAATAAATAGTTAACAATGGGATGATTGCCTTTTGTTCCTTTTCATAAACATCAGCTTTGCTGAGTTCTTACCAACATGAGAGCCTTGGACTTCAGAAAATATGATTTGGCTGAATTACTTCGAAGACTAACAACCTTCTCAGCATCCTTTAGAGCCAGCTGATATTGCAGCAAAAATGTTAATAGTGGCTGATAAAAACCAGGATTGTTGTAAACATTTGAGCGGCCAGTGTTAAGAGCTACACCTCTGCAAGCATTGTAGGATCCAACCCATTTAAGGGCTGACATTCCGAATCAGATGCAGATCGGTCTCTCAAGATTCGGCTAACCCTGTACAGGTAACATCAGTAATAACATTTACCTTTCATACAAGTTCCCCAAAACCAACTACTCAAATGTTATCCAATAATACAAGCTTTTGAATTTAGGAGCTAGATAATAGCCTTGTTCTATGGTTCCTCGATACCAATAGAGCTAGCAACATGAGATATATTTTCAAGTGTTCTGGAAACCACATCTCTTTCCCCCTTTTAACCGGTCATCATACTCTTGATAATTCCAATTTCCTTCAATTTCTACGAATTCTAAGAACTCAAAACAGTAAAAAAGAAAGAAAAGAAAAGACCAAAAACACAAAGAAACAATCTCAATGAAAACTGACCGGCAGAAAGCAGCACTCCGATTGCTCAAAACCACCGGATCTCCCGGTTTCAAAAGCTGAGCCTTGGAATAGCAGCCGATTGCCTACAAAAACACATCAGAAACCAAATACAGCTCAAACCCACGTAACCATTTAACAACCTCCAAGCAAACATAAAATAGACCTCACAAACAACACCGAAACCAAATCCCCCCTCCCCCCTCCACCACCAGCTCACATCATCGACTCTGTTCTCCTGGAAGGCCCGGTTCCCTTTCCTGACAAGCTCCGCCACCTGCAAGAACCCTTCCGGCCCCGTGTCTCCGCACTCCACCTGCAGCAAATGCCCCACCACAAAATAGCTCACAATCGGTCGTGACATGGAAAACGAAAATCTAGTCCGTGAGAGAATGAGAGAAAGAGAGAGAGGAAGGGAGAGACTAAGAGAAGTACAGGTTGTTGGAGCTCCTCCGGGGCGTCGAAGTCAAGGGGACGGGAGGAGGATTCCTCCGCCATTGACAAGCAGGAGAGGAGAGCAGGGCAACACCAGCGCCACATGCTCTGCTCCGGCTACATTTGCACCGTTTTTATTATCATATGTCGATATGTATTTCGTCCCTACGTTTTGCTGTAAAATCTTTACAAATATTGGGAATTGAACAAGAGCAAAAGAGCTTACTTTCGTACTCTGTCTTTACCGTCCTGTGTGTGATTACGTGCTTTGGTTGTGTTTATGGTGGGAGTAAAAAGCCTAAAACAGGAGGGCTTGGGGTGTTTAATCCTATACAGGGGGTAATTTGCAAGGGGTTAACGTTTTTGGGGACGAATAATGCAAGGACCTTTAGTTTTTGATCTATTGGAGATGTGGAGTGCGACAGATGTTTGTTGTGGGGAATTGGCGTGTTCTTTCTTGCGTCCAGCGTTTTCGCGCGGAGGAGAACGGGAGACGTGTTCTGTTCCCACCTCTTGGCTCCTCTTCCCTTGGGGATTTTTCCATGGAGGTCCTCCAAATATCTAAGTTTTGGATCTTCCACTTTTTGTATTTTTTTATTTGCATGAAAGTACATCTTCAATTGTTGAGTTTAACTAGAAATTACTCGAACAGACGTTTGCATGGACATTTGCTGCAAGACTACTTTCCTACAAAGATTTTGTAGACGTTTAAAACAAACATTTGTCAAACACTATCATATCAACAAGGTTTGAGCGGACGTCTACTCCGAACATCCATTATTAGAGAGCATGATGGCAGGAGAAAAGCGAATGTCTGTTTCGGACGTCCATTAAGCCTGTAGTTTGAATCTGGAGTTTAATAGATGTTTACTACGGAAACTTTGACCAAAAAGGACTCGTTTTAACTCATACACACACACACACATATATATATATACACACACTCTTATGTTGGGATTTTAAGGTAGAATTGTTTTTCTCAACCCTTGAAAATCATTGGTGCCGACGATTCTCTTGAGGATAAGGATTTTAATATTTTCTTTTCTCTAAATCTTTTGTACCTTGTACTCATCTTTGATCGTAGTGAAATATTTCTCTACTCTATGGATGTAGACTTTTGGTTGAACCTCATAAATCTTTGATCTTGTATGTATGCTTTGGTTTGTTGTGATTTTCTTTATTTTCCTTTGTTGTTTGATTCTTGTTTGTAGAGCTAAGGAGGATTATTTCCCTAACAAACTGGTATCAAAACTTTTGTTGTGGATTATGATTCAAGTACGAAAGTGACGATGAAATTCGAGATTGAGAAATATAACAAAAACATCAACTTCGATTTATGGCAAATAAAGATGTACGTAATTCTAGTTCAACAAGAAATTTCAAAGGCATTGAAAGGAAAGGACAATATGCCAAAATCAATGAGTGAAGATAAAAAAGAAGAAATGAATGAAAAAGCCTTGATAAGTATACAATTTTGTTTTTCGAGTGAAGTTCTCCAAGAAGTTGTGCACGAGAAGATCACGACAAGTCGTTGGCAAAAGTTAGAATCTTTGATAAGTGCATAATCATGTAATTCGTAAACTTAATTATAAGATCTATTTGCATAAATATATATACTTCTGGACTAATCCTTTTAGGAATTAATTAAAAGCATGCAGTTGAAGTGATAATCTCATAATTCAAGCATATGTCCTTCCCATTCACATTTATAAATAATCCTTCTCAAGTATGTTTTATGCAATTTATAAAGGAATTAGGTAATTAGATAAACTAATAAAAGAGAGAAGTAGTAAATTTGGGCACAAATCTGTCGAAGGCACTCACAAAAGACAAATCCCAAAAATCAAATTGTTAACAGATATTGGATAAAATGTCAATGAATACGAGATTTCAAATTGACAATATCCGGATGATACTAACGCCAATTGGCATTTTGGCCACCTCCCAGGTGGCCAGATTCGATATCTTTGAGTGATTCTTCTGCGTGGATCGAGATTACGACATATATTTTATGTATTTAGATCAAATATTTGTAAATACAAACGGATTTGTTTTCAAAGGAGAGGATGAATTTGTAAGTCTCTAAAAAGACTGATGTCGTATTGAAATGGGGGATTCTCCTATGCAACTTCGGATATAAGTTCTTGTTTTTGCTTTTATACAAGTTTTATAATTTTGAATTTAAGCAATAGTAATGAAGTTTTCTCTCTAAAGAAACGGATTTTGATTTATTGTTCTTCTCCATCTCTTTTATCTTTTTCTTTAAATTAGTTATTATCTTTTATTATTAGTTTTGATTTAATCATGTTGTTGTTTTCATAACTTAGAATAATCTCGTGTAGTCTTGTTCTTCTGGTTTTTACCTTATTTTTGTTAATGTAATCAACTTCTTCTCCTTCTCTACTTCTTTACCCTCTCTTCTCCTTGCTCATGGTTCTTAGTTATTAGTAAGGTCACTTGTTTTATTCGGTTTCATATCGTAGAATCGTGAACAACAATTCTCTCTACTGATTTATGTTCTTCTTCGATTGAGTATTTACGTCAAAATTTTGAGAAATGAGACCAAGTCTCTGTGGTTTGACTCTCACTTGCCTTTGCTACGTGTTGGCATCATGTACTTGTGGATTTAAAGTTTCTTTGATTTTACATCAAACAAAATTTCGACACTGTTACTAGAGACTTGCACTTGCATTTCTATTTGACTTTTTTATTCTTCAAAGTCGTATTAAAATAAAAATAGAAAAAATCATTTTATTGAGTTTTTGCATTTATTGAAGTATAAAAGCTATATACAATCGATTTGAGCGATTTCTGAGCTTTCTTCTCCTCTCAACTTGGGCACACATTTGGTGGCTTGCCCACTGTTGGAGGACACTTTTGGAATAGCAACCTTGTCATTTCATCTTAGTTTAAACAGTGCCTTGACAGTTAGTCTTGTGCATCACACAAACCACTAGTAGTTCATTATGGCTTGGAGCATACGGTTTGTAGATTCAAGCTTATAGAGGCTTCATGTAACAACTGGTCCACTTCCTATGTTGTGAAGTGTAGGTTGGTGTTCTTTAACCCTTTAGTTTCTTAGAATTGCATGTTGATTTTGAAAATTATTCTTGCTTTATCTATTTGTGATCATTAGAATTGCCATGCTCCATGAATAGAGTTTCTTCTCTTGTGATTACTTGTTGATTGTGCTTTTGATTATTAATTTTTAAAATTCGTGACTCACAAAGAATCTTTTGGTTTGAACCTCTGCATACAAAAAAAAAACCTAAGATGCACTCAATCACTAATCAATTACAAACTTACTACATTTAGGACACAATCACTTGCACATGCCATGTTTAGAGATGTCATGTTATTCATGCTTGACTTGATTCTCTCTTAGGCTCACTTGCACTTAATCTAATTAAACAATTTGTTTGTTCAAAAAGCTTTCTTGTGTAGGGTAGGTTTAGAGGAGGTTTCAATTCATACTACTAATCGACATAAGCCAATTAAGATAAGGTGGGGATTTCATCATCCTTCCTTGACCAAGGAAAGAACCAAGTGTTTTAAGAACGTAAATCTAAATTCAATAGACATCAACCCTAAGGACTACAATTCAATTAAGACAAGGCCCATTTTGAGATTTACTCTGTGTGGTTATCATTAGTCAATAGTGTCTAGGAAAGAAGTTCATGGAGCTTGCTCTTAAGGACTAGGATTATTTAATTATAAGGGTGCCTAATGCACTTGCAGCCCCCTCGTCCCCCTCAGACTTATAATACTCTTTTGACTTCTGGTTTGTGCTAATTGATTAGGGTCAGCTTACTACTTGTCTTGGATCAGTTAGGAGCGTCTAAAGAGATCAAGTTGCATTAGGTCTAAGCTAGTGTGTTTTGACTTGTTATGTGTTTGATTTTTGCTTTTAGAGGTTAGGATTTCATCCTCCTCCATTTAGTCACCTCTCATCTAATCTACTAGCTTCTAACTTTCATCTTTTCATCTAGATGAGTGATTCTCCAAGTGCATGAGCACCTAGACTAGGGATCCAACGACAAATCGGTTGTTGAGATCACCGAGCCCTGAGTTAGAGCGACCTAACGTGTCAATTTCATTACCTTCTATTGCATCATCTTCATCTTATTCAACTTTAGCTTTTGGTGATCTTGGATCTTTATTCTTTTCATCCCAAATGAATCTTGAAGCTAAAGCCAGCATAAGAGCATACATATACCCTACACGTGTTGCTCAACCTAGTTGCATTGTGTTGCCTCCAACTAATGCAAATAATTTTGAACTTAAGCCCTCATTATTGTCTTTATTACCTAAATTCTCGGGTACTAAAGACCCTTATTTGTTCATCAAAGAATTCAAGGACGGTTGTCAATTAGTCAAGCTACAACAATTGAATGATAATGCCATTAGACTTAGATTAATTTCTTTTTGTTTAAAGGATAACACTATGAATCGACCACCTGGTCGATTGCTACGTGGAATCAATTTACAGTTCAATTTCTCCAATAATTCTTCCGAATTAGTAAACAAACCAACTTCGTAATAACATCTAGATGTTTAGACAAAAGGAGAATGAACCGTTTTGTATTGCATTTGATAGGTTTCAAGACTTATTAAACCAATGCCCTCATCATGGGTTTAAGATCTGGCGTCTAAACTAGATCATCTATTGTGGTTTCACCCTTCCTTAGAAACAATTGCTTGAGTTCACATATGAAAACTGATTTTATGGACCAAACGCTAAAGAAGGCATGGGCCTTTTTGGAATCCCTCTCCCAAAAGACTCAACAATGAGTAGATGAGACAGAAAGCCGCATCTCTATTGTGGTAGCTTAGCCAACTGCATCAAAAGGAGCCATCTCTGTTACCCCTACTATAAGGATAGAAGCTAAAATGGCTACAGTTCTACATAGGTTAAAAGCCCTTGAGGTTAAAGAGACTGCCAAATCACTCCATCAAGTCTTCATGTTTGTACCTTCTGAGGAATTTGCTAACCCCTTTAAATGCCTTAACCCTATGGTCAACAACCCTATGCTTTTTGGCATGAGTGAGGATCAGTACTTGGGACAAGTCAATACCCTACATTAGTTTAAGAAAACCTAGAACAATCCTTACTTCACACACATACAATCCTAGGTGGAGGAATCACCCAAACTTCTTTTAAAGTCAAGATCCTCATCATGGAGGACCTTCTCATTCATTTGTGCCAACTAGGCCTTGTAACCATGCTGGCGACAGCCTCGAGCGTGGCGCAAAAGGCCAAATGCACGAAGGCCAGTAAAGTTACGGTAAAAGCTATAAAAACAATGATAAAAATACGAGAGTTGCCACCTAGTCTACTTAAAAATGGGAGACGGGGAAAACCATTTTAAAACACTAAAATATGTAACAAATCAATGGAAAATATCATCATGAACTAAAAAATTAGGCAATGATCTCTATTACGCATGGAGAAGGTATTAGGCACCTCATGTGTTCGAGAAATTGATCTTTCATGGCTTCTTCGTTTACATATGTGGGAATGTTGGCTTTTTAGCCTGTTTTTGTACGCCCAAAGGCGATATGTAATGCCATGCCACATGCAAGTTGTACCTAGATAGTGTTATATCTAAAACTAAATATAAGTGAAGTGGGGAATGGGTCGTGTCCTATTTGTTCAGGTAGGCTACCTGGGGTCTGAATCGCGGAATGGTGCAAAAAGATTTCACCGACAAGAGCCAAAAAGGCCACTGATTCACAAGACCCAAGTAGTAAGCATCACTACTTTACTAGGTGCAAAACTAATGCAATCAGAGTCATTAGATGGTAAAACTATGCAAGCATGATCATGGTATATCCAGAAATAAATACCAGAACAATTAAAACCCATGGCAATCAGGAAAACATGCGAACCATGAAGCAAAACCTACTGTTTGCATCTTGTGACGAGACTGGTGTGCCAAGATGGTGCGCCAGTTATGTGCTCCAGTGTAGTGTGCTTAGATGGTGCGCCAGTGATGTGTGCCAGTTATGTGCACTCCAGATACTCTGTTTCAGACTGCAAATTGAATTTAGAGCTTGGGGAGAATGCATGTAATTAACTGTGTTAATGACTATTCAGAGGACTAACCTAGATGCCAGGGGACACAAACATACAAAACAATCAAGACTAAATCACACCTCTCTCTCATTTCCTATCCATACATGCTTATGGGTGTTAGAAATATTACATTAATTTTGATGATTACTTACCAGTGCATAATTTCATAATTATTAAAGCATGAAAAAGATATAAAATGCCTTCTGTATAAATTCAATATGTATTCAAAGTGTTTTATCAAAAAATCAAAAACGACATACCGGCATCAGTAGCGGCATACCGTTTCAGTAAAAAACGGAATGTATAACGGAACTCCGCAAGAGCAAAAGCTGAACTAAAAACGGCATACCGTGGATGAAGCGGCATTCCGTTTCAGGAGAAAACGACAGAAGCAGCGGAACTCCGGATCAGAAGAGAAGAAGAAAACAATGCTATTCAACGGCATACTGTCACAAAACGGTATACCGTTTCCAGAGAAAACGGCAGACCGTTGAAGTTGCGGCATACCGTTTTGCTCGTGAGTTGAAGATTAAAGATCTTTTTCGGCATACCGTGGTCAAAACGGTATACCGTTCAACTAGCTGTTTACGAC
>JAMKQA010017891.1:0-16243 GCA_024699735.1 Posidonia australis | reverse complement strand
CCCCCCCCCCCCCCCCCCCACATCTGTCGCCGTAAAATGGCGACGGCGGGACACAGAGGAGCTTCTCTGACAAGGGGATCACTCTGGATCCCCTGGAATTGCTCCAGGAAGAGAGAGAGACCTAGAGGACTAAGAATTGAAGGCTAGGAGGTATCAGAGGGGTGCACCTGGCTTGGAGAACCTCTGCACCTCGTTGGAGCTCTGGAAATGGCTCCCTCTCTCCTCCGCAAATCCTCCCCTTGCTCTGGCACTCGGCTTCTCTCTCTCTCGCTCTCAGCTTTCTCGTGTGTTCTAGAAGTGCCTAATTCGCTGCCCCTACCTCTTTTTTTATAAGTGAGCAGAGACCCGGCGACCCACTCCGAGAGGGCACCAAACACGTAACAGAAACCAAAACTAACCACCAAACCCACTAACCGGTCCCGTAACAGTCTAACAAACTCTAACGACTGTCCCCCTACTGCTCCCTTTGGTACCCTGCTCGTCGACAGGATGAACGGCGATCCAAGCTTTTCTAGCGACCCATCCAGCGGTTGGAGATGCTCTGGTTTGTGCTGGATCAATGGGGCTCGGGCTGGATTGATGAAATCAACAAGGAGGGGTGGCTGGTTCGTGGAGAAGGAATGGGTTCAGTGAGAGGAAGGATGAATTGGTGAAATATTTGAATATTTGGGTAGGAAAACATTGGTAAATGAAAATGAGGGAGAAAAATAAATATGGTATTGGGTTTGATTTTGGAAGAAGAGAAAGAAATAGGTTGATTTTGGTGAAAAAAAAAATCAAATAGGAGAAAATGGGGTATTGGGTTTGGAAGGAAGAAGAAGTAAGTGGGTTGAACTTATGTGGGCCTTCATGGGCTTAAATGAAGTCAAATAGGCCTTCAAAGAGTTAATTGGGCTTAAATGGGTCGTGTGGGCCCAAGTGAGCTCAACTAGGGTTTAATGGGCCTATGTGAACCTTCATGGGCCCAAGTGGGCTTCCATGAATTAAATGGGCCCAATTAGGGTTAGAGCTCAGCCACCACATCGCCATCCTGCAAAATCAGAAAATTAGGGTGTCTACATTTTAAAGCAAGAGAAAAAATGTCGGACAGATTAAGAATGATAAAACTACAAATTAATATACAACACATATGAAACTTACAAAATATATATCATATATATGCCAAAAAATTTGGACCATGCCAATATAGTTGTAATACTTGTCTAAGATATTTAACAAAATACATAGTATAATGCTTTAAAGGCCCATTGTTGAGTTGCATCATATTTGACTTAAGTTCCAAAACTACCAAAATACATAGTATAATGCTTTGAAGGCCTATTTCTGACTTCCATCATAGTTGGCTAGGAGCCATGCCATCCTCATATGTGGAGGGAGAGTTATCTATGCTACTCTGGTTTCCTCAACTTGGAAGATGTCAATAGCCATGAAAGTGATATGACTTGGAATTTCATCAAGGTTTCCTAATGTTTTCATGCAATCCTCTATTGTCACAATATTTGGACGTCTCAATACGTCTCTTTCTAACATCTTCTTTGCAATCATTGTCCTCTACCTTCCTTGTTCTATAAGATTTGCTAAAGAGTCCATTTCTAAAATCTTAGCACATTTTGTTTTTGTAGAAATTTAGCTATCAACCTGCTTATTCCTGTTTCTTTTAGCACCACTTGATTTCTCAACCTCAGATGGTTGTGGTGGACAAGGTGAAGGTTTAGCTGCAGAAAAGGATTGAAAATCTGTTGCTTGAGTGCAATGTGTTTTTGTGAAATTTTCAAACCCAAAACCTTCATCAAACGAGATTTTCCATAAACTATGTTGTATCCACTCCAACATCACTAATGCCACACCCATCAGTTGATTGTGGTCCTCATTCATATCTAAGTCTTTCATCTTAGGTGTCTCTAATGAATCATTAGAATCACCAATGAAAGTAGTTGTCTCACATACATTATCATGTATTGTTCCAATTGCATGAGAACCCTTAGCAGTATTTTGGGCACACATCAACTCAAAGTCCTCGTAAAGAGGAAAAGGTTTGTTCTAAATGTCATTTGTTGGATTCATTTAAAAAAAAGTGTTAAGCAAATAAATATTATAGCTAAGGCAAGCATCTTTCAAAACAAGCAAATCAGAACTGAAACAAGAAATGCAATAAAATTTGAGACAAATATGAAATATAAGCAAATCTGATGAATCCAGCATAGTAAAATCTCAGAACAAGCAAGAAACAAGAATCTTTCCATAAAATTTTACTAGGATGAAATATAGGCCACAAATATGAAAGTCCATATTCACAAATATGAAAGCAATAATGCAACTATACCTTAGTTTTTACTAAGATGAAATATAAGCCAGAACATCGCAATCTAGATCCTTCACCATTTCCATGCAACAACATTGAATTGAATCAAAGAGGTATTGCTCAGTCAGAGAACATGGGATTCTATTCCCAAAAATGGACAAGTTATGGAATTTTCATTGATATATAATCTATCAACTATGAGATAAGAAAAAATAAATGAAGTCATTGATATCAAAACAAAAAATTTGAGACAAAGTTTGATAGCTTCTCCTAAATAGTAAAGCTGAACAAGCACAGATACAACAAGGACATTGGTGCAAATATGACCAACAATAAATTCTTGTTAACAAACAAAAAGATGCTATGGACTCCAAATCCAAAAATTAATATAGCTTCATGCATTTTAAAATCTGAACCAGGTGTGGGTTGTTTATAGCATTCTTTTTCTTTTGGTACTAATAAGGAAAATAGCTAGTTTATAGCAAGGTTTGGATGTACTTTATTTTTTTTGTTTTGTATGTGGAAGTTAAAGGCTTTGAGCTTAAGTTGTAGGACTGATGTATCGGAGCTACGTGATATAAAGTTTGCCCGTGGAAAAATTTGCTTGAATTGTACTAGAATTTTTTTTAACAAATAAGGATTGAAAATGGTAGGCTATATGTATATATAAATGATGACTTACACTTCAAGTGCATTAAAATCTAAACTTAAAAATTAAGTGTAAGTTATGAAATATACTTTAATAACCCTAGCCCAATCAGTCATATAACCGGGACAAGGAATGTGATTCTCAAAATCCCATCCCCAACCAGTTTTGTTTGCAAGACTATGATGTATGTGGAACTTTTATTTCAACACTTTCAGACGATTATGACAAATTTTTTTGTCATAAGTTTTATTCATTGCTTTGTTAAATGCAGGAACAACAACCTTTTAAACATCTTTGTGCCAAACTCCATTTATGAGATTGCCAGCTTCAAATTGAATCTTAAACAATCCCACAAGGCAATCAACCTCTTCATCTGTCCATTTTTTGGTATATGGCTTGGAGGTATTAGAGGTTGAAATCTTTTTAGACATGACTTCCTACTATATTTCAAACACGTGTTATAAAAACATATAAAATTTGCCTAAAACATATAATTTAGCAAAAAAGGGAAATTTTACAACTAACACAATGAACAAAAAAACTAATCTATCAAATTTTACAGCTAACACAATCAACAACAAGAACCAGTCTGCCATATTTTACAAGAGGTTGAATTCTTTGAAAGGCTTGCAACAAAGAATCTATTACATGTAAGTAGTTAGTATATTCATTGACATGTTTTTTTAATTAACTAACTAAAATATAATAGAATAACTCACTTATTTGTTGACCCATAGTTGGTTAACGACATGTCTTCTCAAATTGTCTCCTATATTCAGTTGTGTAGGTGGTACAAGTGCATCAAGGTAGGGGTCATCATCTCCACATTCTAAATTTGGATCAAGGAGAATTGGTACAACATTGTCATTTCTTTGTTCTTTTCTTAAACAATTATGGAGTAAGCAACAAGCAATGACAATAAGACACTGAGTCTTGTATGGGTAGCATGGAACCTTATTTAACATATGAAAATGAGCATTCAATACTATAAATGCATGCTTCACAACATTTCTTAATTGAGCATGACGATGATTGAATAGATCTTCTAGATTCCTATGTCGACGTCTACTCCCACCATAATCTGCAATATGATATCTATTTCCACGATATGGAGCAAGAAATGAAGACGTATTTGCATACTTTGAATCTATCAAGTAATATCTACCTAAAAAAATCAACCTTTGTAAAAATACAAAAAAGCTATATAAAGATATTATTCATTAAATTATGTTACCTTCTAGCACCTCAAACCCTCTATTTTCAAGTGCCTAATGAAGCACTTTCATATCAGTTGCAGAACCTTCCCATTCAACAACGACATAAACAAAATCAAGGTCAAATGAAACTGTTGTTGTAACGCCCCTTGCACTACACAACAGTATAGACACGACTCAAAGCAAATAATTAAATCTAATTTAACAGAATTAAATAAGTAAAACCAAACACCTAGACCTATGTGCGCTTAAAGTGGCTCTGAAGCAATGCACCAGACAAGACTGCACCTCCCTCTAAGCACCCGAGACAAAGCAACCAAAAACCTTACGAGAGTGACGGGAATGTTACCCAGTATGTGCCCCAAAAACAACAACAAAACTATACACGGTTCAGAAACCTCGAGAAAATAACAAGTACCGAAAAGCCAACACACAGTTTGATAAAACCAATATAAGATGTGTCATTTCAAAACTTTCTTTTCTTTTCCCTTGAAATCCCATGCTCACTTGCAAATCATTAATGTAATACAAAAAGAGATTTCTCATTTAGAATCCCAGCTTAAAACACAGTTCGTTGTTATATCACAATTATCAAGGCTAGAAACTAATTCAACTCACAATCTCAATTTATATCTCAAAACCTGACGTATCACACTGGTCACAGGTGACCGACCTGGCCACAAGCAGTTGGCGAGGCTCCACCCCATCTATAGTGTAGTGTCAAGGTGAACCACCCCATATAAAAGTTCAACCGTCCTGGCCACAGCCTCAAAAGCATATCCTCTCTGGTACAAGCACAGAGTACATCCACACGATGCCCTAGTGCCTAAGCACCTAGAGACTCTAACTCCAAACCCAACCAGCACCGGCACTGAGAGTAGTCTGGGTTTACCGTTCCTTGGATCCTACAGTATCGCCACAGTCTCAAGGTTCCTACCCTAGACTACAACTCGACAACCACGACCAAGGATATGTCCTCGACATTTCGTGAGGTCTCACTACCCCTGTCAGCAAACCCTAGCCTAAGTGTGGCTCCTACAAATCTCAGAAATCTCTTTTAAAACCATATGCAATTTCCATTTCAAATCACTTTATAAAACCAGTTTTCATTTATAGAATTCATTCATAAATATCACACATCATTATTTAAATTTATCATCTATGGTTCTCAAATCATTCATTCACATTCTCATTCATTCCATGGTTCACAATGCCATGTATGCACCCCTTTCATGGGCCTACATTCAATTCCACATATTTCTTGTATTCCATACATTCCATGCTTTAACAATTTATGGGAATCACCATTTGAAACATTGTTTTCGTATGAAACATCTCATAAATCATTTTCATGCCTTTAACACATTTATCATGCATTTATTCCATTTTATCAACATTTTCCAAAATATTTCTCAATATGGTTCTAGGTCCTGATTTGACATACAGAATTGGACCGGTCGACCGAAAACACCTGATTTGGTCGACCAAAACATTTCGATACACTGAATCTCTATCAGTTTTCAGTCTCCCAACAAGAACAATCAACAATATTTGGCTGATCGACCGAAAAATCCTGATTCGATCAACCAAACACTTCGATCGTCTGAAACCAGTGGCTCAGGGGACTTATCTGAGGCATTTCGGCATACCGAACTCAATTCGGTATGCTATTTCCTGCGATTGCAGAAAACCTCCCCTAGCCTATGCCATCTCTTCTCCCCAAAATGGGAGTGAGGGGCGGATCCATCTAATCTACCACATAAATCACAAATAAAACACAAGGTGTAGACCTCTAAGTTTACTTCAAAACCCCTCAATCCATTCATAAAACCATTAAGCATGCTATTCTATAGAAAATCACAAAGGCATAAAGTTCATATGATGTTACTGTAGCATGCATTTGATTCAATCCATAAAACCCCACGAAATCAACATCAAATGGCAAGATCTCATTGTAGATACCCCGATTTTGAAGCGGCTCGTAGGTAGATCCTCCCGAAGGCTATTGGGTTTCGAGCCCTTTTGCATCCCAGGAGTTACCCTTTTCCTTTCTCTTTAAAAGGTCCCATTAAAGGAACTTTCTACTCTCTTAGCAAGCTCTTGGCAAATTCTTTGCAAACCACCCACTCCTAGCAACCTGCATCCCAACTTCCAGAGCACAATCTCACGTTCCTGAGCAACCCCAACCGAGTCCAAAGCAACAAGGAGGAAATACCTTGAGCCATTCAAGGAGGAGACACCCAAGGAGGTAAGGTCCTTTACCCATTTCTCCACTTAGATTTTACTTAACATTCTGAATAAAGCATGCAACTAAACTGATATATTGTCTACATAGATGTTCTCTTGTGCCTTCCTGTGATTTTGGATATTCGTGATGCTCCCTTATATGTCCATTGATTCTCTATCATGATAAATTTTGCCCGGTGTGTTAACAATGAATCATAGCCTTATGTAATCGCATGCTATGGAACATGAACCGTAATGCATCCTTTTTACATGTTTTATCTTTTTTGCATGATCCCTGAGTCAATTAAATCACTATATGAATCAGAGAACCCATCAACAGTAACTGTAGTCTTTGTGATCTATGAATATGCATGGCTTGAGGAGAGAGTAATAAGAGGGTTTTTATGTTCATTTGTTTAACATGATTAAGTTCTTTGGCATCTATCTTAATGATTTGGGTAATCAGTAACCTAGTTGGTTGCATACAACTGGTCCAGGCTCTGAAGTTAGACCATAGTCTGAAACAGTGTATCTGGGGCACACCAACCTGGCGCACCAGATGGACGCACCTAGCTGGCGCACCAGCATGGTCGTAGGGTGTAGGCAGCTAACTTTGCATCATAATCTGCATGCTATTCTGATTGTCTTGGACTTTGATTTTCATGATGTTTTATCCCTGATATGTCATGTTCTTATGTGCACAATGTCAGCATGTGATAGTACTGTTTGTTTTAGTTTTGCATCTAGCATAGTCAGCCTGTTACTGGGGTCTGGTGAGGAGAAGCTCGAGGATGACAAGAGGAGGAGGAGAGGAAGCTCGGGGGCCAGGGTCATGCCCTGGATTGTTCCCCCAACCTACATCACTGGAAAACCGTGACGGCGAGCTCCAGGGAGCAATTCAGACCTCTGAATTGCACGGAATCAATCTAGAAAGAGAGAGGGGACTTTAGGAAGCTATATTCGAAACTAAAAGAGGTCTGAGGAGAGCGTACCTGGCCTGACGACATGAGGCTCCTTCTCAGCTCGCCGGAGTGTCTGAATTCTCCTCCTCTCCATCCCGCGAGTCACACTTTCTCTCTAGAATTCTCTAGCACTCTGAGTTTTCTCTCTCTCTCGCCAAAAAATCCTTGAAACCACTGCCCCCTCCTCCTTTTATAGGCAAACAGAGAACCAAACCCAACACAGTAACAGCCTCCACTGCGCTAACAGACCCACTAACCAACCTTCTAACCTCCCAACAGAACACCTAACGACCTAACAGACCAACAAAAGCGAAACGGTTGCCCCCCTCTTGCCCCCTGTTTGCCGACAACAACTGATGACGATCCGAGCTCCTCCGGCGACCCATCCAATGGCTGGAGATGCTTGGGTAATTCTCAAGATCAATGGTGAGATGGGCTGGGGGTTGAGCTCAGTGAGGAAGAGCGATTGAGCTGGATTCATGAACGAGAAATAGGTTCAGTGGGGAAGGAGGAAGAAGAGTGTAATATTTGTATTTTTGGGTAAAAATTAATAAGTGGAGATGATAATGAATATGGAGAGGATGTAATAAGATGTTGGGTTGGAAGAGAAAAGTTAAATTCTTTATGATGGGCCTTCATGGGCTTTGGGGCCAAAGTGGGCTCAACTAGGCTTAATGGACCTATGTGGGCCTAAGTGGGCTCAAATAGGGTTTAATGGGCCTATGTGGACCTTGTGGGCCTAATGGGCTTCAATTAGGGTTAGAGCTCAGCCACCACATCTCCATCCTGTAAAATTGGGAAATTGGGGTGTCTACACCAGCCACTGCAAACACAATTCCCTGATGAAGACATTTTGTTTGCAATGGGCGACAAAGAAATAGAAAGTCCTCAGGAAGAGCATCAATGGTGTTTGTACTTTGATGGTGCAATCAATAAAAAAGGAAGAGGTATCGGAGTAGTTTTGGCAACGCCACAGGGACAGCTAATTCCCTTTGCGAGGAAGCTGACATTTGAATGCACCAATAATGAAGCTGAATATGAGGCATGCATACTGGGATTACAGGTGGCACTGGAACAAGGCGTCCGAGAACTTCAGCTATATGGGGATGCAATGCTGGTCATTTCGCAAATCAACGGTGACTAGAAGACAAAGGACCAGAAGCTTGTGTTATACCATGAGCATTTGCTGAAGCTGATTAATGAGTTCGATAATGCCAAATTTTCCTTCATGAAGCGAGCCAAGAATGTGTACACAGATGCATTAGCTACCCTGGCATCGTGGTTATCGCTCCCAGAGGCACAGGTAATGGATATCTCAGTCACTTGTGTAGAACGACCAACGCATTGTATGCATATTCAAGAAGCAGAATTGACAGTTGAGTTGCCCTGGTATCATGATATCAAAGTTTTCTTGGAGTCTGGTGGCTTCCCTTCTGGCACTTCCACAACAGATAAGAAGACCTTGATACGGTTGGCCTCTAAATATGTGCTCGGGGCAGGGCATCTATACAAAAGATCCTACAATCAAATGCTTCTTAGGTGCGTGGACAAGAAGGAGGCGGACATGCTAATGTTGAATGTTCATGCAGGCACCTGCGGTCCACACATGAATGGAGTACTCTTGTCCAAGAAAATTTTGTTGCAGGGTTACTTCTGGTCCACCATGGAAACAGATTGTTGTCAATTTGTGAGGAGATGCCACAATTGCCAAATACATGGCAACTTCATACATGCTCCCCCACGACAATGACATAGCATGTCATCACCTTGGCCCTTTTTCACTTGGGGAATTGATGTTATTGGGGCCATTCATCTAGCTGCATCCAATGGCATCACTACAATCTTGTGGCCATTGATTATTTTACAAAGTGGGTCGAGGCGGCATCGTATAAAACAGTTACAGCGGCAATTACAGAAAAGTTCATTAAGAATAATATTATTACTAGATATGGGGTTCCACATGCCATCATATCAGATAATGGGGCCAACTTCATAGCAAAGAGAGTTGAGGATTTTCTTCAGGGTTACAAAATCTGACATCATAGATCCTCTCCTTATCGGTCGCAGATGAATGGAGTCGTAGAGTCAGCCAATAAAAATCTGATAAAGATCTTGAAGAAGATGGTCGAGACCCACAAAGATTGGCATGAGAAGTTGCCTTATGCACTGTGGGATTACAGGACCTCAGTTTGGACATCAACAGGAGCAACGTCGTACTCACTTGTGTATGGAATGGAGGCAGTCCTCCCTTTTGAAGTAGAAATTCCGTCCTTGAGGATTCTGAAGGAAACAGAGTTGGATGAGGCAAAATGGATCTAAGACTGCTGCGCTCAGCTTGACTTGATTGACGAACACAAATTGCAAGCCTTACACCATGCCCAATGCTACCAGAAGCGAGTGGCTTGTGCGTATCAGAAGAAGGTTCGGCCCAGAAATTTTGAACTAGGTGATTTGGTTCTACGCGCCATTCATTTATTGGATGCTCGTGGAAAGTTCAGGCCCAACTGGCATGGACCATTTATTGTGAAAGAAGCCCTGTCAGGAGGTGCTGCCATACTTGAGGACATGGATCAAGGGGAGCAGTTAGAGCCTGTTAATGCTGCTTACCAGAAAAAGTACTACCAATGATCCTCAGCCAATCCCGAGCCTTGCATTGTGAACCATGCATCTCTATAGTTTACGTTTTTCACATGCTAGTATTTTAAGTTACTACATCCAAACATTACAAAAATCATATCATATGTACTGTATTTTCTTTTTGTTTGCATAGTAGTTACAAGCATCACCATTGCCCGATGAGGAAAATCAGAAAGCTAGCCTGCTTAGGAAGAATTTTGATCCTCCTCATATGTTACTACCTGGTGACCTAGGGAGTGAGGGAGTGATTATCCATGAAAATTGGACGAAGCATACAAATTCACAACGGGCCTATACCCCCAGAGGGAGAGAAAAATGATAGGTTGTGATTGAGTGTGAGCCAAAAAAAAAGAAATAGTCTTTGGAGCACAAAAGAAATAAGAAGTTAGAAGTTGCGGATAGATGTCGGCTCCAATGAGAGAGGCATGCAAGACGACTCTATCCCTATCATACAACTTGGAGAGGAGTTGAAGCATACACCAACAAAGCCCACAGTATTTATAAAGGGACTAGCCACCCCTTTTCATCAAAAAGAAAGAGAGTAGTCATCCCCCAGCTTAGGTGTTTATTACCTCCAAGTAGGGATAGTGTAGGTCAACATGCCTCTGAGGGAGTAAAAGAAAAAGGAATCATTAAAAAGTAGGTGTAGAGCCCTAAGAGTTTGGCACGGAGTCCACGTTATCCTAAAATGCTGTCAAGTGAGAGCCACAAATGAACCTAGGGATCCAGATAGTGCCATGTGAGTTGAGGACATTCTAGTTCCCTGTAGCAGGCAATAAAGACTTCCTTGGGGCTGAGGGCACCAACATTTACAAAATCATGCATAGATCTTACTTCCATGTTATACTTCCACAAATCATTTAGTATTTAGCATATTAAATCATGCATTTGCTTTGCATTTGTTGCATCACTTTGCAAGGCATTTGTCCAAATTCCAACCAAGGGCATGCCAGCTGCCTTTTTGAGTTGCAATATTTGGCAAAGAAGGGAGTTTCAACCGAGGGTGAGTTAAATGCTCCTTGGTTGGAGATAGGGCCTTTGACTAGGGGCATGCCAGCTGCCATTCTAAGTCAAAAGACTCACTAGGACAGTGCTATTAGGAGCATACGGGCAGACATAGTCAGACCAGAATCTGAAATGACACAGTGTGCAAGCAAAATTGTCTTTTATTATAGTCCATCAGTTGTACAAATTTGCTTATGTAATGAATGTGGACCAAATATATTCAGTCAACTCTGGGCCTTTTTGAGCTACCAGCTCCTGTAAAGGAAGCGCCACTAGGAGGAAGCTCACTTATAGGCCAAGTTTCTTGAATTTTAGCCTCATACTCTACTGTGCAATCTGAGCCTTCAGTAATGGCATGCCCAGAAGATTGAATGCCAATGTGCGTCATGCAGGCCAGCTCTGAGGTCGTCACATCAGAACCAAGAATGTAATTTTTGAAGCAGTCGAGCATAGGGCTTTGCTCGATCGAGTCCTGGAAAAAGCCGAATTGACGAAGAACACGGACAGGATGGTATTCTACGCCGCCCATTAGCCCTGGAAGGACAACAAGTCGCATGTCACTATCGTTAAAGAAGACAGTGAAGGGCTTCGAAGTTGTGGATAGAATACGCCAAACTACAGTGTCCTTGGTGAGATTTCGTAGTCTGTTGCATAGATCATGTACGCCTGGATGGGTGCGTGAATGGTTGGTACGACTGTAGGATTCAAACGCTGAATGTTGAGGGCGTAGAACTTCCATCCCCATATGGGCAGCGAGCCAAACCTAGCAGGGGAAAACAAGGCCTAGTTAGATGGGCACAACAAATCATTGAGGTAATATTATTAACTTACTTGCACTAAGGCACCGCAACCATTGAAATGCCTGGAACGTTTTAGGGCCATGTCCAAGCCGACATAAGTTTCCGCCAGAAGAATGGGGGCACGATCAATCTGGCGGGTGATCATCGCCAATGATATTTTTGCCACCTCAATGGCCACTGTCATCCGACCGTGGCTAAAGATTAGCTCTCCAAGGAAGCGTACCACAAAGCCGTAGAGCCACAAGCTACCTGAGGATAGACGAGTGTTGATAATCTTGTCAAAGTAGTCTAGGCGCAGCATGATAGTCGACCCGTCCTTGCAAATGAGACTTTTCTCGCAAACACTTCGAGACAAACTGGTCAGTTGGCTCATGATTGAAGCGTAGCTGTCGCGGAGCAAAAAGACAGGCGGAGACATGTATGGCGACAGGCCACATATCCATTGGACTTCTTCCAAGGTGAGAGTTAGCTCTGTCTGCCCAAAACGGAATACATGGAAAGCAAGTTTCCAAAATCTACCTGCAGCACATAACAAATGCCAATTCACTTCCACTTTAGCAATATTCAGTAATGAAGATGATATGCCCCAAATCCGTAGTTGCTCACGATCTACAGCTGTCAATGCATCAATCCATGCTCGCAGAACATCTGAGTAATATCTCGATGTCACCATGGTTGGGTATCCCTGTGGAAATGATCTTGGGTCAAGCTATGGCAGGAAAATGCAGGATCGAGTCTGGGGCCAATAGACATGATTTGGCAAAGCATTTTCTCATGGTAAAAAAAACAAAAAGAGCAAGTAAAGATTGCAAATCAGAAAAAAAAAATAGAAATCAGAATGTGCAACACCATCCCTAGCGTGATGTGAAAAGATGCATCAGGAGATTAATTTATCTTGTTTTCTGCAAATCTAAGATGTGATGGGACATCAGCTTATGTAGCCTTTTCTTTTTGCAATATATGAGATGTGTACAAGGCCCAAAAATAAGAGAAATCAGAATATTCCTTCACATGGTTTGTTAAAAATAGATATATGTTTTTCCTTCCATGTAGCAAGACATGAGGGAGTATAAACAACAAGATTTAGCATATGTGAAGAATCATCTCAATGAGGAGGATTACATACCATTGCAATGAAGGAGAGAGCGTAGCTGGCACCAGAAGAACAAAAATAAAGCTACAAGAAGGATTGAAAGCTCATGGAAGGTTTTCGCAGTAGAAAAGGTGGCGGATCTTGCTGGGAGTGTGAGATTATATAGAAAAAAGAGAAAGGGTCACAGCAGAAAAGGCAGGCAAACTGGCGATTTTCTGGGGCGCACCAACGTAGCGCACCTACGAGGCGCACCAAGGTGGCGCATATCGTAGGCACACCAACGTGACGCACGTCGCTGGTGCCCTACCTGGTGGACATTGGGCATAACTTCCCTTAAAATGTTAAGCTCGCCCAAATCGGCGCCAATTTTTGAAGCCCACAACAACAACATACATTCCACACACAGACAAGCAACCAAGAAGACGACTGCATTCCCAAGGTAGATTTGCATTCATGTGTTTTAAAAAACACAAAGTACATTGTTCGAGATTCAAGTTGTATTAATTATACAAGGACTAGCAACCAAGTGTATTATTCAAGTGTAGACACCCCAATTTTCCCAATTTTGCAGGATAAGGATGTGGTGGCTGAGCTTGAACCCTATTTGAGCCCACTTGGGCCCACAAGACCTATTTTGGCCCATTGAGTCCATGGAGGTCCATTAAGCCCACTTGGGCCCATAAAGCCTACTTTAGTCCCTGAAGGCCTATAAGCCCAATAAGCCCATGAAGGCCCACCATAAATAATTCCTCCCTATATTTTTTCAACCCAACACCATATTCATCATTTACTAATGTTCTTCTACCAAAAATATGCAAATTCCATCTTCTTCTTCTCACTAAACCCATTTCTCCCTCTCAAATTCACCTTTGAAATTCATTTTTATCCCTGATTGATCCAAGATCTCACGAGCCCTTCAATCAGCAGCCCGTCTCCTTCAGTCCATCTAATCCAGCAAGCCACCAAAACATCAGCCAGCCATTGGATCAGCCGCCGACGAGCTTGGATCAGCCGCCGACGAGCTTGGATCGCCGTTGATTCTTGTCGGCGACCAAGGGAGCAACATGTGGACAACTGTTGGTTCTTTCTGTTAGTTGGTTAGGCTGTTACGGGTTTGGTTGGGAAGTGGGTGAGTTGGTTAGTGTTTCTGCTAGAGGAGTAACGACCTGTTAGTTGGGTTCGTTGGGGTCTCTGTCTGCCTATAAAAGGAGGAGAGGCGGCAGAGAGCTAGAGCTTTTTTCTTTTTGGAGGGACAGAAAATTTTTTTCCACCGCAAGAGAGAAGAGAGCCAGCGATTCCAGCGACGAGAGGGAGAGAATTCCGAGCGGAGAGCGTGAAGCAGAGGAGCAGAGAGCCAGCCGCCACTTCCGGAGCTCCGGCGACGATCTCCAGCCAGGTACACATCCCCGATCACTCTAATTGTCTGAATTATAGCCTCTAGGTCTTCTTCTCTGTTTTTGGTGTGATCCCAAGCGATCCAGAGGTGTTCTCTGATCGGGATCGCCCTCCAGTGCCCCGTTGTCGCCCAATTCCGACGACAGAGGTGGGGGGGCAATCCAGGAGGCTTCCTGGATCCCCGAGCCTCCTGTCTTCCTCCTCTGGTCTTCCCGGAGCTCCTCAGCCCATCGGAGAGCCGCTCCATCGCTCCCAGTAGCCGCCATGCCGTCCGCCGGAAGAACACGTCGATCCATCGTCGCCAGAGAAGACGATGGGATCCAGTAGAGCGGCGCGAGCCTTCAGCCCCCCACGCTGCTCCATGCCTCCAGGATCGCTCCACTGCTCCCCACGAGCACTCCAGAACCTCCAGCAGCCCCTCCTCAAGCCTCAGTTGAAGCAGCGACGCCCCTCGCCGGAGATGGATCGCCGATGGCTGGAGATGCTTCCTCGCCGCTCTGTCAGCCTCCCTTCCAATCTTGAAGATATGAGGAGCCTCCAAGAAGTCCCTGCAGCCACTGAAAGTCGCGCCGCAGCCTCCGGAGGAGATCTTCTTCCCCGACGTCGTCGTCGGAGCACCTCGACGACGAGGTAGGTGGGAGGCCCGTTCCCACCGTTGATTCTGGGATCCATTCCGTTGGATCGTCCCCTATCACCTCCTTCTTGCTTCTCGTGAAGCCAGATCTAAGATCGGACCACGGGAAGGCCTTGTTTGCCCTCCTCCGGCGGTCGACGGTGGCGAGTTCTGTCGCCGGCGACCGTCGTCTCCTTTTTTCAGTTTTAAAAACATTTAAAACTTTTATTTTAAATAAAATCTGGAGTTTATGTTTTTCTTGCAAATAGGTCCTTCTGGAATTACGTTTGGGTCCTTTTATTACATCTAGGTCCATCCATCATTTTTTCTAAAATGTTTCGAATAAAGTTTTAACTGAAAATATTACAGGTTTTACCCTGAACATTTAAAATAATGTTTTCTGAGTTTAAAACTTTAATAAAAGACCCCTAGAGTCTTTGAAACATATTTTCTTTCAGACATTGTGCCAAAAGGACCTTGCACTCTCTTAAAAACTTAGTACAAGTTCATTTTCCTGTGAAAATTGCATGAAAGCCCCTGCACTTTCTCAGAATGTTTCTGACAGTTCTTTTTACAGTGAAAATGGCATATAAGCCCTCATATTTCTAAAATGCTTCTGAAAGCTTTATTGCATGTTAGCCCTCATACTTCTCTGAAACTTTTCCAAAAGCATGTTTTCACTGGGAAGATTGCATTTAGACCCCTGTTTTTTACAGAAAACTTTCAGAAGCCTTATTCTACTGTGAAAATTGCATAAAACTCCCTGACTTTGTTTTAAAACAATCCAGAAGCTTGTTTTCATGGTTCAATTGCACTTTTACCCCTGTTTTCTTCAGAATGATTCCTAAATGCTTTGGTTGTTGGGTATTTTGCAGTTTAGCCCCTATGCTTTATTGTAATTACTCTGATTTGCTGTTTTCAGGGGTAGAATGACTGTTTTGCCCTTGAATCATTTCTGAGTATTTTTCTTTCAATTGTTTCCAGATTTTATGCTGAATTGACATACATTGCATGCATAGTGGTAAAATTGCATTCTGACCCCTAGGAAACCTCATTTGCACTAGGAACACATATTTGACCCCAGATTTCTTCATACATGCATGGAATGTGTTTTCCTATGTATTTCCGATGATTTGGGCTTTTGAATGTCTATTTTCCTTGGATTTGGACTTTTTGCACAAAACCCCTATAGACACCCCAAATTTCCAATTTTTCAGGATGAGAATCTGGTGGCTGAGCTTGAACCTTGGTTGAGCCCATTTGGGTCCACAAGCCCATTCTAGGCCCATTTGACTCTCATTCAACTTGACTGGGCCCATTTGGTCCATTTGGACCCACCTAAACCCA
>JAMKQA010017890.1:0-28786 GCA_024699735.1 Posidonia australis | reverse complement strand
ATGACATCTAACGGTTTAGATTTTTAATTTAATGGTTAAATATTGAGATATGAAGTTGTCCTTAAAATACTAAAAAGAGGACATGTCCTCATCTGAACATTTCCCTATATATATATATATATATATATATATATCCTTTCTTGGGATATAGTCTCATTGGTGTTACCCATGAATAGACATGGAAATCGGGTTGGATCGGTCCGACTCGGGCCCAACACAGTCCAGACCCATGTATCTTAGAAATGGATCGAACCTGTCTAGGTCCGTCGTGGCCCCACGTACCAGGCCCGCTCAGGTTAGTAGAGTAGGTCCATTTTAGCTCGTAAATTAGATTGGATCGGGCCAGGCAGACTAGGAAATTAAAAAAAAAAAAAAACCAAAAAGACCGTGGCCAGTGGGCCGGTCCGACCCAACCCAGCCCACCAACGGACCATGGGCCATGTTGGGTCAATGACCTGTCAACAAAGGCTCAGCTCGGCCTGACCCGATCCAACCTATGGGCTGGCCTTATCCAATTCAGGCTATGTCACGCCTTTGCTTTTTTGGACGGGGCCAGTCCGACCCGACCTGGATTCCAACTCTACCCATGAAGGCACCATCCATCACCCACGGTTCTTTGTCACATCAACAAAATATAAAATGCAAGTATCCTTGGCTGTACCCGGGGCTGCATCTAACAACCAGCCCATCACTTGTATCAAATTGTCTAGTTGTGAGTTATACTATGCTAACGTCACAGAAACTATGAGGAGAATATTATCCGCAGCGTGGCTAATAGAACTTGCCTCCCCCCTTCCTCTAAACAAGATACTTCTGAAAGAATCTGTCTAACAAATGTTGCTGTTTCTACAGATGTACAATAAAGTGTTTATTTTATTACGAAAAATTTCAACTACGGTCGACTACTACTGTACTCTCCTATGTATTAAATTTTTTTTTGTTATAATGAAAATATTATATTAAAATATATGTAGAGCACATGGAAACGACTGCTACTACTACTGCTGACGGTAGTAGAAAACTTCCTTATTTTATTAATGTTGTCATTGGACAGTGTTGCTCCTTCTGCTCTGTGGTCGATGATTAGTCACCATCGTTTCTAAACTGATATATGAAATAATGGCCGAGTTGGGGGAACCATGAAAGTATTCGTTTTATCACAGCTTGTTGTTTACATACGTCCTTATGTGGTGGACAGATCAATAAAGCTTCAATGAACAATACTACTACATTCAATCAATTGCTATGGTGCAGTTGATTAAGGAGAGTGAAACTCGCACTTCTCTCCCAGATGGTTAACGTTGGAACAAAAATATTTATGATTCTGCTAATTAAGTACCATTATTACAGAAAATTACATAAAACTGCTTAATGTATATTTTAATTCCAGATGATTTACATGTTCTGAGATTTATATTGGGCTTTTGTAATGGTTTTCCAGAATTGAAGTTGGCGTAAGAAGATTTTTTTCGCTTGAATTGAACAGAATCATGTGTTTTTGTGGTTTGAAATAGGAAAAATAGGACGGAAGTTCTTCTCGGCAAGTAATATCAGTAGACCACTCACACCGATACAAAAATACCACACAAATGGCAGAGAGAATGGAGGAGAACATGTCAACTTTACAGATTGGACCACAATGTTGGCAGTAATGCTACTCCATCCAGGGCCACCGTGTCACCAGCTCAGAATCCCTACTGTACGCTAAATTGGACACTTTCCAGAAAGAAAAATGGTGTTTGGAGATGGCAACGTTTCAAACAACATTTGGGCATTTCTCCACAAGATTGCGCATCGCATGTGGTATTTTAGTATTTTACATTTTATTCTTGGTTGGGCTCTTGTTCGAGGTTTTGGACATTTCCTGGTGATTGAGAGCCCACTTGGGCTTCGGTCTTCGGCCTTCAGGCCTTCGCCCACGTCGAGCTGAGTTCCAATCTTTTTATGCATGGGTGAAATGTGACTTCAACAAGCGCAATATGGTTGCTAAATTATATTAGCTGGATTTTCATTTGTTCATCATATGTTTTGGCCTCATTTGTTATATTAGCTGGATTTTCATTTGTTCATCATATGTTTTGGCCTCATTTGTTATATTAGCTGGATTTTGATATGTTAAAAATGTACATTTTTTCGAGATAATTCTGTTCATGTACTTGCAATCGAAACGGAAATAACAAGAAGTCGTCCCTGACGCCAAAAGAAAGTGGGGAAAAGAAAAGAAGTAGAAAAATTCTTCTTCTTTTTTTTTCCCTCCCTCTTCTATAAAAACCAGGCCCACATGGGATCCAGTAATGTTCAAATGGATCCTTTAACTCCCGCCTAGGTCGAATTTGAGAAAACACCACCCGCCAACTCCTATTTCCCTTCCACCTATCAATCCCGTTCGAGAATCCCTCTCTTCCCCACTCCCTAGTCACATCGAGGGTTTTGGTTCTCCGGCGAAGCAATCATCGATCTACCGCGGAGTAGGTAAACTTGCTCCGTTTCTCTTCCTCCTCTCCCTCTTGTTTCTTCTCGTCTTGTTATTGCAGTTTCGTAGAATGGGGTCTCTTTTTGTTTTGACGAAAGGGCCACAAAAAATTCATCGTTCTTGCTCGTTTGCATCGATGGAAATGAAATCACATGACTTCGTTCTCTTTGATGCAAAGTGTAGATTACTCTTCTGGGTAAATGTCCTGGGAAAAATGGGTTGTTGGGACTTGGGAATGGCTCCTAATTCGTGATTCTCAAGGTAGATCAAGGAGGGAGAGTTTCTCGTGTCAATTCCAATAAATAGTTTGGTTAAAAATGGAGGATTGAGGCCGAAAAAATTGGCTTGATAACGCGCTTTTCTTCTGTACCCAAGTAACTTTTTCTTTGTTTCGTATATCAATCTGATTATTTTTTGTTTTTTTTCCCCTTCCTCTATTGTCTATTGCTCATGAATCATATTACATTATTACTCTTGTACTCTAGGTTTCCTTGCAGGGCTTATGCAAATTGTAAATTCTCTCTGGACACGACAGAGACGCCTTGCGTTTCTCCGAAACATATATCTTTCTACAGATGAACAGAGAGGTTCACTGTGATGGTGTTGCTGGAAAACGAAGTGCACTTTGTGATCTAACCAATACCAATGGGAAGAGAGGGGCTCCACTGGCTAGTGGGAAATTTGTCATAGGTAATCAAATTGTAAAGAATCTCGAGAGCACAGCAGATAATGCAGGCTCTAGTAAGCGGTCCGGCAGAGGCCCTGAGAATGTATCTAAAGGGGGTTCTGGGTTTACGACATCATTTGGGATCAAAGCCTGTGAGAATTTCAATCCCAGGGAATTTTCTGAATACAAGAATGACGGACATAAGATGGGCATGTCACCTTTGAAAGCGAAGCACATCCTTCAAAGTGTTGCCTCAAGTCACAATGATGAACCAAGGAAAGGGAGTGAATTATCTAGTGCATTAAATCCTGGGAAGCATTTTATTCGAGGGAATGTTGTCCCTCATGGAACTATCCAATCTACAGAAGTTAGAGAAAGCTTCAATTCCTATGGAATCACACCTGGACAGCATGAGGATGATCGAAATAATAGTATCACAGAAGAATGTTTTGAGGAAGACAGTGCAATTTGCCGCACAGGTGTTGTGGAAAATGTTGTTGATGTTGATGCTGTTGATCGGAAGGAATTTGAAGCAGGGGTTGTTAATCTTTCTACCTTGACTGATAGCAGTGCAGAACTTACAAGCGAGCAACTGAATAATGCCACAACCAGTATCAAAATTTTGAGTCAGGAGTCCTCAAACAGATCATGCGTCGATGGTGGTAGTCCTCAACCATTTGGGATGCCTGGTCGAATGGGATCTAATATTGAGGGAGACCACAGCACACCCAACTTTAGCGGCGACTCCCCTTCTTTCCATATTGGTGATAACCCCAGCTCATGTAAAGATTGCTCCTGTTCTTTCTGTTCAAAAGGTATTTAACGATTTTGTTTGAATTGAGTTTTGATTGCTTCTCTATAGTGTTCAATGATGTTCTGTTTCTAAAAGGTTAATAAATTAGAAAATTAACAAAGTACATATGCAGATGCTTTGAACGTGCACTTGTGAACTAAAAGGTTAATAAACGTGCAATCTGTCTAAGACATTAATTTTTTTTGTTGTCGTTCATAACCAGCTGCTTACGTGTGGGCAGACGTCCTCTATCAGGATGCTAGAGGCCGACTTGCTGGTAATCATCTTGACTATTTTCTCATATGCAAATTTTACATTTTTGCATAGTTTATTCATGTGGACCTCAATAATCCTTTATCAATATATCTTGTTTCCACAGAAGTGAAAAAATGCAGGAGGCAGGCCAGCATTTTAGTTGGGAAAAGTTATGTTCGTGATGTAGGTCATGGATCCACAGTAAACACTGCTGAAAAATTTAAGAAGTTCACTAATATGGAATATGATCTCATGAACCGCTGGAGATCACTTTTTGTACAGACAGAGAAAATTCTACAATGTGAAGGCACTCAACTCGTTAGTATTTCATTTCTTGATTCGTTTAATATGAATCTCAGCACTTATTATACCTTATTTACTCTACCTTTTTTCAAGGAAATTTTTTCCTCTACATTTTATAACTAACAGTTAAGTTTAATCAGAGATCCTCTTATTTCTCGAACCTAGAGATCCGTGAACGGGGATCTTGATGCATAGAGATACAAATGGTCCAATAGGAGCAAGAATTTAATAAAAAAGAGCAGTTTTTCTTTCTTTGCCTCTCAATCTTTTATGAGACCATCTTTAGTCGTCATTTTTCTACTGATTTAATCTAATGTAGGCATACTTATTTAACTAAATCATTGTTTTAAGTTTATCAACCCGATATGGCTCTTAGATAAGCTACATAACAGCTTGAAACTTATATCTCTCTTTTTATGTTTGCCAGCAAGAAGACATTCTTAGATTAAGAAAATTGAGGGCAAATCGTAAGAAGGAACTGGAGATGACTGTTGGAATGATTTCAAGTAACTTACAGGGGGCGTCTGATGATTCTGATTGACAAGGGTAAGTTATTTTTTAAAATAATTGCCAAATATTGCTTGTATCCAAGATTGTTGGTTGTTAATTGGAAATAGAGATTTGCTCGTGATTTTCCCAATATTGTCAGTTGTATTTTATATATACAGATTGTTTTCTAAATTAGTCAGCAAAGCTTGACCATTTGGTTAAGGATGTATATGAGTCCGGGTTGACTCGAAATTCGAATTAATCCGACCTATGTGGGTTGGATTTTTTTATTATCATAGGTTAGATATGGATCAGAAAATTTCAAATTTGAATTTTCTATGTTGGATATGGATTTCAAGCCTGAATTACCTGACTCGATCCTAATCCGAAAGTAGAGTCGGATTAATGATCTTCAACACAGTAACTATCATTTTATTGATAATAATTTAAAAAAATTCTACTAAATAAGAAGATAATTACTATAATTATCTTTTTCATTAGATCCACTATAAGATTCAAATCTAACGGTTGATCTTATCAGAAAATTAATATATATATATATATATATATATATATATATATAATATTAATAATTTATATTTATATCAACATATTTGGTACGTTAGAATAAAAATAAACTGAAATGAAATGAAATAGAATGTTATTCCATTCCAGTATTTAATATGGAATGAAATAGAACGAATCAAAATGTTCCGTCTTCCCACTCTTTTCTCTCCATGCTTTTCATTCCTCCTCTTCCCAGTACTATGAAGATGAATACGTACTTGCAGTTGGATGCGTAGTACAGTGGTCAACATGCTTCTCGATTTTTCGTCCTCATTCCAATTCCTATGGTAGTACTTCCACACCCATAAAAACCAGAGCACTCGTCCTCCACCTCTTTCCTTCGTTCCTCCTCCCCATACTCTCGCTTCTCCACAGCCCAGCTCCAAGGCGACGACGACGACGACGACGAAGAAGCTTTTCTATCTAGTGTCGTCTCCATCCTCCAATTCCAGCGTCCAAGAACCTGATGGAACTTCCTCAAGAAATCCCTCTTCCCTCCCTGCCGCTGTCGTTTGACGCCCTCACCCCATCCTAACTCTCCTCCGACACCCTTCGCTTCAAGAACACCCTGCGCCTCACCCTGAGGTTCTTCCAATGGACGATCTCCAACCCCTCCCTCTGTCGCCATGACCTCTCCTCCTGTGCCACCCTTATCCACGTCCTCGCTGGTGCCTGCCTCCGCTCGCCCATGCCCACCTCCTTCTCCAACCCCTCTGACTTTCTTTCCACCTGGAATGCCATTTCACAAGACAAAACCCAACTCAAAGCAACAACAGACCTTGGTAGGCTCATCCTCCGTATCAGCTTAGCATACGCATCATCCATCTCAACTAAGTCATGCTCATCCATCACTCCTAGCCTTGTCCAACCCAATCTCTCTACAACTACAAAAACAAAGGTATAAGAAGAAAAAGAACAGAGACCAGTCGGTCGAAGAAAGAAGAAGAGGATGAAACAAGGAGAAAAGAAAAGGGGGATAGGTTTAGGATATATGTCCTGCCCAAAATTAGTATACTAAAATTTTTTCAACATTCTTCCTCCTTTTTTACCTCTCCAACTCAACTTCACCTCCGATGGTGTCTTAGATTGCCTCAAGGAAGAAAACATCATCGGCAAAGGAGGAGCGGGAATTGTTTACATGAGTGTGTTACCAAATACTGAGCAAGTGGCCGTAAATAGGCTTCCTGTCATGAGCAGAGGATCTTCTCATGACTATGGATTCTCCGTAGAGATACAGAGTCTTCGGGGTGCAGCGAAGGAGGGAGGGAAATGAGGAGCGAGGAGAAAGAGGGCGGAGGAGGAAGGAGAAAGGGAGGCAAAGGATGGAGGAGTCGTCTAGTGTTTGTTTGTTTTTTTTATTCTAATGAACTTGGAAATCAAATTCCTTATCTATTATCTATTGGAAGGAATGAAATTTCTTTATGAAATGAAATTCCTCATATAGAAAGGAAATTTCTTTATGAAATCAAATTCCTCATATTTATTTCAAAGTTTTTTTATATCAAACATAGGAAATGAAATTCTCTTGTTACATTTCAGTTCATTCCAATTCCCATTTTAGCGTACCAAATGTTGCATAAATCTTCTCAGTTTTTCAACCTTTCCTCTTCCCCTTCCGCAGCAGCAACGACACAACGTCGTAACCCCTAGGCCCCTTACATTTCACTACAGTAGTACAACACGACCACACTCCAATCCCTTCACGTTAAATCACCGCACGTTCACACCTTTGGAAATCGTTTTATGCCCCTAGGCGGCCTGGTCCTCCATTACTTAGTCGCTCTACGTCAAGTCGGCACTTCCACATCTCACGGTGGCACGATCGACCACATCGTTCTACATCTCACGGCAGCATGGTACAACCACACTTCCTTCATCTATGTGGGTGGTTTGAGGTTTGTTGATCTCCACCTATTATTGTGCTTTTCTCTTCTTCCTTGATTGATTTAAACACGTGTAATTTCTAAATATTTATGATATGTATGAATTTTTGAATTTCTATGATTTTTTGTGTGGTTATTCTGTGATATGTATCAACTATCAAGTTTACTTTCATTCTTGTGGACTTTGGTTATTTTGAATTTTTGGCATTGAAGATGTATTCTGAAATTCAGAATTTTTATTATTGGTTTGGCATTCTAAAAATTTTGGCATACTAACAGCATCTGGTGCTTCTCATGGTCTGAAATATATGGAGCTTCATAGCATCTTTCCATGGTACTCAAAATATATGGCCTGAAACCGTTGGTTGCATAACTAACTTAAGATAAATCTTTCCATGTAGCTTAAGAGAATTTTTTCTTAAAATTATGTGTACATGAACATAAACTAGAAAGGTTTTCTAATTGAAAGTCTATATCTTTTTTTTGTGTAAGATTCAAGTTTTATAAAACTCGAGAACTGACCTGACCTAATTCGAAGTTTGTGGATTAGGTTGGGTTGTGTTTGGATTGAGTATGGGTTGGATATGGATTTAAAATTATTCAATCCGAATAATATAGATTGGATCGTGGGGTCATCCTTAACCTGACCCAATCCGACCCATGTACACACTTAATCTTGGTCACTGTAGTACCAAACATATCTCAGTTGCTCTATTTGCAAATACGTGAGTCAAGTCACCCTCTCTATTTACTCCAATATGGTATAAACTGAAATTGACCACTTCTTTCTTCTGGTTGTCCCTGTCTGAGTTTTCTGTTTGTAGTGAGTCATATAAAACAGATTAGGCAATAGAAGAATATTAGAATACATTAACATGTAAAGAGCCTGCAAATGAAAGATTTAAACTGTTGAAGATAAGAGCCATCATTGCATTACTTATTGGTGATGGCATATGAATTGTGACAGAACCGTGAGATAAACAGATAATGTTTTCTATTTGACGAAGGAACCCTAGGCCTTACAAACTTGTTTTGCTTAAAGCCAGCCAGTTTATAATCCCCTCAATATCTTTCGAAATATTTTAACAGTTGGCTTATTTTCTGAACCTTTTGATTTAATTTTAAAAGGGTACCTTAGCCATAAGTGATAACAGGAATAGGTTTCATGAAGGAGAAAATATTTCATCTTTTTGACATATTGGCATGCACTTGCATATGATTTGGTATTCATATATTTTTCATGGGGAGTTTGGATGGATACTTGTAACCAATACACAGTTGCACACCAGACCATTGTATTTCTGTATGTGCATCTTTGTTCAATGTGACCTAAGCAGATGCAAATAGGAAGACTGTTCTATCCACCATTCATTTCTGCTTTGATACAACAAAAAGTTTTGAAGATTTCTCTCTTGCTATTATGATGACTTCATCTTTTATTAATCATGAAAAGGACTTTAATTATGTCTTATTATTCAGGTTTTTCTGATTGAAAAACAATTCGTTTGTGGTTTTTTGTTTCTTAAGTTCAGTTGGCCTTGACTGAAAAGATTATTTAGCATGTTCTTTAAAAGACTTGTTTTCAGACAGGAGCTCAGCATCTCTGGAAGCACAGGAGAATGTGTTTTGGTGGATTGCCAATATTTGACATTGGTTCATTGCATTGCTAGTACTGGCCCCATTCATTGTGGCGTGGTTTTTTTCTACTACACAGTTCAGCTCACAATGTGTTTGGAAGCTTCTTGATTGAATTTCCTAATTGGATTTGTCACTATTTCTTTAGCTACCTTAGCAGTTTTACCAGTTCTTGAGATTTACAAATGTAGGGTGTTGTTTTTATTTCTCGATGTTGCTAGTATAACTTGTTCATGTTCATGCAATTATTCTTGCCTCTAACGTGTTGTGGGGATGTAGTGTACCTTTTTTGTTGTTGTGAAAATACATGATTCCTGTCTTCTAAAATTGCATATCGTCTATTTGGAACTTTGGATTAATTTTGTAGGTGGCAAATTTTTTACAGCATGAATGTTATGTCAGAGAAATTTAGGACTTGGTTCTCTCAGTTTGGTTCTTTACATTTTTATAACTCGAGTATTTTTTGCAATGATTTTGTGTTTTATTGGGGTAGGGGTGTACATGGGTTCAGATTAATCTGAAAATTGAATCAATGTAGGTTGGATTGGGTTGTGTTTTTTATTATTATAGGTTGGGTATAGGTTTGAAAATCTTAAATTTGAATTTTCTAGGTTGGGTATGGATTTCAAGTATTGGTTACTTAATTTGACTTGACTTGATTCAAACCTATATATATATATATATATATGATATTAATTATTTATATTTATAAATACATATTACATTTATAATTAAGAAATATTAAGAGCAAAAATGATTCTTAATCGACAAATATTGGGAGAAATATATCAAATATAGATAAATTGTTTACTTTTAACAATAGTGTTCATGTTTGATCCATATATTCATACTACACACATTGTTGCTACATGGTTAACAATGATAAGCTATAGAAAATCATGCACATAAAGAAAAAGCTATATCAACAAAGAATCGAAGATAATTCTTTTTTATAGTGGTTACTATAATGAGTTGCACTTTTTAGTAATCTTTGCATTAAGTTGTAAGTCATTTTATCCAAAGGCTGTATTGAGAGTAATTTACTTTTTCTATGATTAAAGATTAATGAATGACTAATAGGTATAAAATTTAGGTGTCATAAAAATCGAGAATTGACTTGATCTAATATGAAGTTTGTGGATAGGGTTGAGTTGAATTTAGATTGGATATGGGTTTAAAATTATTCAATTTGAATAATATGTATTGAATTATTCAATTTGAATAACATGGATTGGATTGTGGATTCATCTTTAACTAGATTCATATACACTCTTAATTTAGGAGTTGGATTGTGTAGATGATGTTTTTTTTTTGCAAATGGTAATATTTTGTTTCTCTCTGTCGTTCGTGAGATTTGAATATGAGAAGGAAACATGAGTTATATTTTTCATTAACTTCGTTATGACAGTTGGTTGACTGTGCAGATGATGTGCATTGTCTACTTTCTTGTTTAAAGAAATATGAAACAACTGGAGGAGTGTATACATTTGTTGCCACCATGGAAGTATACCGGACATGTTTCCCACATAGCAAACATGTTTTTTTTTGTTAACGGTAATCAATATATAAGTAAAAAGTTCAAGCATAGCAAGATCAGTACCATATTATAGTCTCAGGTGGAGTAGAAAATTTCCATCACAAAAATAAAAGTGTCCAACAACAGGCAAACACACTAGGCTAACATCGAGTGTTTTAATTATATCAAAAATATGGAAGTTCAATTTGTAGATCATTAGTCCTGAGAAAGGATTACATCGTCAAAAAATTGATTAGGCAGATGTAGAGCATGAGTAGTATGTTTCAAAACTCGATTACTTTCCAGAGATGTAATTGTCTGGATATTGTCATCTTTTTCAAACTCTGAATCCAAGTTGTTAAATCAACAATGATAGAGAGAGAAAATGGTGTTAGTGACAGTGTAAGAAGTATATTTTCCTTTAAAGATTCTATTATTTCGTTTCATTCTAAATGGACCACAGAATAACTTGAATCATAGTGTGTTGACTTTTAGATTAAAGATCAACTTTCAGTGGAAGAATGCAAGAAAATCCATCAGTAATATAACTAATGGCAGGATATAAAGGTTCCTGCAGAAAAGCATGCCATACAGCTGTAGCAAAAGCACAATTGATAAATAAATGATTAATTGATTTTTGATGACCATTACAAAAAATACAACTATTAGAGTCAGTCCAACCTTTTTTAAAAAGGTTTAATTTAGTTAGAACTTTATTAAAAAGAACTAACCATGAAAATAGTTTAACCTTTAGAGGGGCTTAGCTATGTAGATGTGGTCATAAAAATGAAATCTAATCCTACCATCATTAATTGACAATGTACTTTCTAGTGGAAGTTGACCACTCAATAGTGTCCTCTTCAGGACGGAGCATAATAGAGTTGATAATATCTGTGAATAGATCAGCTTTAGCTTGTAGAGGTCCAATGTCGGCAGAAGAAGAGGTTTCAGTAAATAATTTATGAAAATTTTGAAGATAAATTTCAACTATTCTCGTAATTGAAGTCTTTTTAAATTTAACTAATTGAAAAAATTTAGGGAGAACATTCTTTATTTTTTTTCCTCACGCCTCCAACAATTTTCCTAGAAGATAATATTATGACCATTATTAACTTGAAAAGTGGTGAATGTATTAAAGAAATTAAAATAGGCCTTTATTTCTTGCTAAATAGGGGAAGCTCTACCGGTAGAGGTATTCAAAAGTACACCTGGCCAAGATCTCGAAAAATATCTAGTCTTTAAAATTACTTTCCACTTAAGAGAGTAAGTGTTTGATAGTAGCTGCTGAAGGAGTTTAGTTTTTAGAGTTAAGTTGAAGTTTTTGATATTAATGATGTCCCATCTCCCTTGAGTTTTATCCTTGCAGAGTACAATCCACTTAACTAGGTGAAGAGTAGAAGAAGAAGAAGATTTCCAAAGGAATTTACATCTGAGCTTATCAATAGCATTTGTCACCTTAACCGGTAGGTGTAGAACGGAAAGATAATAGGTGGGAATGGCTGAGAGGATTGAATTGATCAAAGTCAGTCTTCTCCCTAAAGATAATTGGTTGGCCTTCCATAATGAAAGTTTTTTGGCCAATTTTTCAAGAACAGTTGCCCAATCTGAATTAGAAGTCCTTCTGTAGTGTAAAGGTAAACTCAGATATTTGATAGGAAGAAGGGATGTGGGACAACCAAGAATTTTAGAAGATCTAAGGGTGGCATCCACTTGGACTCCAATACCAGTAAGAAATGATTTTTGAAAATTAATTTTTAATCCTGAACAGATTTGGAAACAACATAGAATCCGTTTGATATTAATTATGTTTTCCTTAGTAGCTGAGAGGAATAAGATAGTATCGCCCGTATATTGTATATTAATTATGTGTGGGCCAGCATTGGGCATTTGGATGCTTAAGATCAAGTGTTGATCCACAGTTAGAGAAAGCATCCTATTAAGGATGTTAGTCACAACTATAAAGAGGATGGGTGATAATGGATCACTTTGGCGTAATCCATTTGAAGTTTGTAGAAAATCTTTAGATGAGCCATTAATTAAAATGAAAAATCGAACAGTGGAAATGCACATCTTAATCTAATTTGTCCATGTGGGGTCACAACCCATTTCTGATAAAGAATCTTGGAGAAAGTCCCAATTAACATTATCAAATGCTTTTTTGAAGTCCAATTTTAAAACATATTCAGGAATGTTCATCACTTTCATATAGTGAAGAGTTTCTTGGGCCACTAAGAAACAATCTCCAATGTATCTTCCTGGAATAAATGCACATTGAGAGTTGTCTATTATTGTGTCTAGAACAGGAGAAAATCTTGAAGCCAATGTCTTAGTAATTAATTTATATAAACAATTTACAAGATTGATTGGTCTATAGTCTCTAATACATTGTGCACCTTCCACCTTGGGAATCAGGGTGATAAAAGTTTAATTAATAGGTGCTAAGAAATCAGAATCAGTGCAAGTTTGTAGGTAAGTGAATACTTGCAAAATATCTGACTTTACTAGGTCTCAAAACTGCTGGAAAAAAACATATAGGGCCAGGGGCCTTATCACCTGGTAATAATTTAATATTGTTATAAATTTCTTCTAACGAGAATACTGCTTCCAAAGTCTCAGGGTGCTGAATTTTTGTGGGTATTAGTAGGTCCCAGTTTAATGCTGGAGTGAAACCTTTAGGCTTATTGAAAATGGAATAAAAATGGTCCTCTACTTACTTAGATATTATAGAGGGGGAAAAAGTGATGTCATTCCTAATCTTTAGGGAGTGGATAGCATTTTTTCTCCTTCGACATGTGACCATGTTGTGGAAGAAGGAAGTGTTAAAATCTCCTTCCTAGAGCCATTGAACTCTTGATTTTTGCTTCTAATGTACTTCTTGCTCGTAAAGCAGGGATTGATGTTCACTAAGAAGATCTTTTTTTAGAGTCATTAAGATATCATGGAGGTGGGAGGATTCTGCTAGAGAATCAATGAATACAATTTGTGACTCAATGGATAGTAATCTATTGTATCTTTTCTCTCTAACAGGTTTGATCTAACCTCTAATTTGCTTTTTAAGGATTTTCAGTCTAAAGGCAAATCGGACCACAGGGGAGGAAGAGAGGCAAATATGTTGGGAAATGAGCCAGCAAGTTTCTATAAAGGGAACAAATCTCTCAAACGGAAGTCAGGATTTATAAAATTTAAAAGGAATAGGGCCTCAATCAATGGGAATGGTATTCAAAGAGATAGGAATATGGTCGGAGGCCATCATAGAGTGGCCCGTACAGTAAGAATTGGAGAATTTGTCAGCCCAGTCAGTTGATAGAAGAAATTGATCAAGTTTTACCATAGTGGGCTGCGACTGCATGTTGGACCAAGTATATTTAAAATTACTTGGGGAAATATCTACTAAAAGATTATCATTAATAAAGGCATTGAACAGTTTCATATCAGAAGATATGTTGCTTCTATTAGAGTGTTCATGAGTATATTTGGTCAAATTAAAGTCTCCCCCAATGATCTAATTGGAGTTCACCCTATTTCTAATGGAATGTAGTTCCTCTAGAAAATGATTTTAAGTCTATAGCCGCAAAGTTCATAAACACCGGTAAGCCACCAATCAAATGCATCAGTATGGTTTCTGAAGTTTAAAGACAAACTGAAAGAGACAGCAATAGTGTTAATCAGAATGATATCTCTATCATCCCAACCAATTAAAATTCCCCCAGAAGCCCCGATCGAGGGGATGAAAGACCACTTATGGATTGTACTAGTTCCCAGGTATCGAAAAGTACAAGGAGAAAAATTCTCTAACTTAGTCTCACAAATTATGAGGATATTGCATTTAGTAGTTCTCACTAAGTTATGAACGTCTCTTTTTTCCCCATCGGAACCCAACCCTCTAATATTTCAGGTTGAGATAATCATAAATAATGGGGGGATATAGAAAGAGAAGCTAGGTTCTCAACCAAGTTGGCACTATCCTGTAATTGGATGCAAGGAAGACCTTGATCTAGTCTAACAGAATCAAGGAAGTGCTTAGCTTCTATAGAATTATGCAGGGAAATGCCCAATATCTTATAGAAGCTAATAAATTGTTCATAAGAGTCCCAAATTAGTGCATCATGTAACAAAAAACTAGCAGTTGCATCAGATTGAGAAGCAGCAAAATTTGATTGAGAGGAGGTAGAAATATCAGGTTGTAACTCAATATTCAAAGGGATAGAATTTACAGATGAAGAATCACTTGTATCTGGAGCATGAACCGGGGTGGGAGGATGGGGTTCAGCAACAATTTCGGAAGGACCAGCCAAGTCATTCTTCTCAAGGCAATCGAAAACAGCAAGCACCTTTTTGAATTTTGCTAACGATAGATGCTTAGCTTTGATCTCAGCTGTCACGAAATTGGATGCATCAACCATATCAGGGTTGGCCCCAGCACAGAGAGGGAAATCCGGCTTCGGACCAGCAACTGGAGTGGATGTGGGCAGGAGACCCATAGAATTGACAGACGGGGGAATAGGAGGACTAATAGGTCTTGTCCATACATTTTTGCCACCTCTAGAGATTTTATTTCCTATGCCTCCCCTCCATCCGCGGTTATTCTTGAAAGACATTCGAACAGGATGGAGACCACTAGAACCAGAAGAGGAGGGGTGGGTCTTAGTAGGCCTCGAGGGAAGAGAGCTTGAAGAGGGGTTAGAAAGGGAAGAGGTAGCAGGGCAGATGTCCCAGCTTTGTCTGAAGCGAATAGGGTAGACTAAATTGCCAAATGCAAAGAAACGACAATCAGGTATATCTTTTCTAGGATGGACCCTAACACGAACCCTTGCATACCCCAAATGTTTGACAGAGTCCATAGATAAGTCCACTTCCAGTAGTTCAACAAAGCTCGAGACCATATGGTGAAATAAATCAACATTCCAGAGATGATGAGGAATGCCTTCTAGCCTAAGTCACTCTCCTACTTCCTTCATTGTATGAACAGCATTGGAGTTGGGAGACCAGGGTATGAAGGAGGTCAAGATCAGTTGTAGGGAGGCTCCGTACGTGTTTAAGTAATTGTTTCTATCTTTGATCGATGAGAATACTAACAAAAATTTGCCTGGAGAGAATGCTTGGACCTCTATATCAGAGGAGCTAGGCCAACATTACTTAATATGGTTGGCCAAAATTTGTTTTGTAAGTTGAGAAGAGTGGGAGGTGACAATAACACTCCGAGATAGGGTTAGGAAGCGGTCACACACACCTTCAGAAGGGGGTAAAGTGGAGGGATAGAGAGTGGTAAGGCCAGTCATGTTGTAGTAGTGCTGGGGGGAGGAAGGAGTAACATGAAAAAATTTACATATCACTGCAGTATGAGTGGAAGCTTTGCATTTGTTGCAAATGCCAGTGAACTTACTGCACTTTAGTTGGTGACCCCGAAGACCACATTTGAAACATCTACCAGTAGATCGGTAGAAGATTACCTGAGGGGAGGCAAACTTCTTCCGAGACACCTCCTTCCAACCGATTTCAGTAGCAGAGTAACAGTTGGCTCCAGGAAAGCCAAGCTTCGAAGAACGAGGAGGAATGTTACTGGAAGAGAAGGGGGAGGTTACAGGAGAAGAGAGGGGAGTGAAACGATTGCTAGCTCCGAAGTATCTTGGCTCGCAAGGCAGAGGTGGAGGAGAAGAGGGAGAAGTATGTGAGAGATATCCACTGATAGAAGATATCGCGGTGTCAGAGATTTGGTGTGATACGTATGAAAGCCCGCAAAGAGGGGAGGAGGGAGGCGGGAAAATCTCTACAGGTTCATTTGCCGCATGGGACAAATGAAGGTCTTGACAATGGGTAATCATATCATCCCAGAAGGCGACGTCTCCTGGGGAAGCTAAAGGGACCGTCGAGGGCGGATTAGGAAAAAAGTGAGAGAGAAGAGCAGTGAGTCGCAAATCCGTTGGAATTCTCTGAGTTGTAATTACAATTGTCAGGAATATAATTATCATCAGAAGTAATTGTGATGATAAGTGGCGCAATAGTTGAATAATCCCATACGGAATTCGAATAGAACCTTGTATCGCTAACAATTCTGTTAGGGCCAGGGTTGGTTTTCCGATGCACAGGAGACAGAGTGGGGTGTCTGACATGCGTCGAATTAGGAGTTAATGCCAGAGAAGGAGATGAGGGTAACCCCATATGCATCGACGAGGGAGCCGACGCATTAAAAGAGGGAGAGTAACGTTTAATATCGTCATTAACCCCACTAAGATACTGATTAACCTCTAAAATTCTATTGCAGTAATTCTCTGAATTAATGATAGCAAGATTAGGAGGAGACAAGCTGGTATAGCACCACGCCTGAGTCGAGACTACTGTCGACTCCGGTGAAATGCCACGGGGGTTGAGCCTGGTCTCAGCTCCGACCTGTCGCCGAGGAGTGATCGACGAAGGGAAAACCCTAGGGGAAGAAAAAGGGTTGAAAGCTTGGTCGTAGGAGGAAGGAATCTAGTTCTCCACAACGCTGGATCTATCAGTCCCGAGGATCGAAAGTCCACAATGAACATTATCAGATCCACAATCTGATAAAGAGGAGCTAAGGGGCTCGGAAAAATGGAAGTTATTCGAAAAGTACAGTTGGAAATATTCAAACCTTTAATCGAAGCTGCATCAGTGCACAAAATACAAATGGATAGATTGCTAAATACAAAAGGATGTAAGATTTTTGGTGTAGCCATAAGATTAACATTTAATATTAGCCAAAAATCCAAACCTGCCTTCGCCTCTGAACTCCAGGAAATGCATAACTTTCCGTGGAGAAACCAAGAAACGGAGAATCTCCCCCCTATTACAAGGAAGTTTCACGACCGTGGAAGAGTCCCGACGAAAGGAGGAGATAGAGAGGAGCATACCTACGTGGCTTTCTTCCCATGGTGACCGTGGCGATTGCGAGAAGTGCGAGAAGCTGAACGTCGGCGACTGCGAGAAGCTGAATGCCGACGACTGCGAGAAGCTGAACGCCAGCGACGACGAGAAGCCCGTCCAGAGGGGATGGAGACCTCGCTCTCCTCTTCCAGCAAGCGCGCTTTGAAAGCTTGCTAGTCGAAGTTAGCGACGCTGAGGGGAAGGCTACGAGCTAAACGACCCGAGCCACCGCGACAGCAGCCCATAAGGACGAAAGAGAGGACACAGAGCCGTTAGGACTTACGCTCGAGCGAAGTTTCTTACGCGAGTCCCTCTTTCGGAACTTTTGCCAGAGAGAAAAAAGAAATCCTCCACATAACAAACATGTTAACGTGTAAAATAGTTTGATTGTAACTCCAGATGGTGTAGGGAAAATGGAAAATGGTCAGTCTAGATCTACATGTTCTCCTAATTTCCTTTTCATTTCTTCTCCATCTTGTCCTTTGATTGTATCCATGATACCAGACCACATTTCGACAAATCCATTATTGCCATGTTTGCTTGAATTCTACTTTGAAGTTTGGTTTTGTCTGGATCCATGCGTTACGAGCTGCACTACCATGGATATTAGAAGATGTGCAGAAGTATGATACTGTATTCATAGCTAGCTCGGGTTGCAATCAGGACAGGGACATCACTTGATACCAGAGGCCTTGCAACGTCGGAACCAGCAAAGCAGCAGTTGTTCCCGATTTTTCTAATCACGATACGGACATAACTTGCCGTTCTCATTCACCACAAGCAAGGGTTGTCTGGCAAGCATATCCATACTCAGATACCAAGTAGAGTTGGAGACTGCAAGTAGTTTCCCTTTTTCTTCTTGTCCGACGTTTGTTCAGGTGTAGTACGGCTCTCAAAGTGTCAATCTTGCCTTCCATTACGAAGCATCAACAGCATATTCTCCAAAATGTCTTGTGCAATGCAAACGCATGCATCTTCCGTGATGGGGGAAGCAAAACATTACTCTAACAGAAACTATATATATTAAAAATAATATAGACGGTATGCCATGGCACGGACAATTCGCCCGTCATCAATATTGGACAATGAAATGGCATGGTCACCCGAATCGCCAAATTATGTGATCCTGTAGACTGTAGACTGTAGTCCCTTTCTTCTTTGTTTGTGATGTTTGTTTCACCTAGATGCGGGATCTTATTTGTTAATGAATCAAGTTTTAACGCGGAGGCTTGAAAAAGACAGCCTTAAATTCTTGTACTAGTGGTAAAAGAAAGATGGGTTATGGGGCAATTTCTTACTTGTCCGATACATGAATAGCATCTCTTCTCCAAAGGTAGTGATTTTATTGCAATGATAAATAACATCTCTTCACCAAAAATAACGACACATCTCTTCTCTTCCTCCTCTAGTTTTTTGTATATGCGCTCTCTCTCTCTCGTTTTCCTCCTCTGGTGGCTTATATTAAACTCAGAGGTTATCACCATTCTTAATCTCTCTCTCTCTCTATGTTTTTTTCCCTCTGTGAACGAACGAACGAACGAACAAACGTCCTCTCTATAAACATAGGCCACCGATACTTCTGTTTCATTTCATTTTGCTGTGAACCAGAAAAAAATGTCTTCTTCTTCTTCATCCTCTTCCTCCTTCATTGTTGTCCTCTTCCTCTGCATTCTCCACTGCTGTTCGGCGTACAACCGTCCAATGGCACGGGAGACCTTGTCCGTTCCCGTCGCCGCAGATTCCGACGAAACCACTCCGGAGCAGGTACATACAATCCCAAACTCCATCTCTCGATCTTTGTTTCGCGCTTCATCTTTCAATCGCTGAACCGTTCCCGGGAAGGGGGAATTAGACGAGGTGATGTTGTCGTAATCCCAAGCATCATTGTCACCACACACATACACACTTCTGTTCTTTCTTTCTTTCTTTCGTTCCTTCTTTTTAGATTACAACGACGACGACGACGACGACGATTTCTTTCCATTTTCCCCTTGTCCTCATTCTTCTGGTGTTTTTTGTCACCGTATGTTCCGGTTGCTCACTTGCTTGTTGTGGGATAATGGAGGTTCTAAGTCCGTGACACAACTAACCCTTTTTATTATTTTTTTAATTTTAAGGATAAAGAAACATTAAAGGCTTAGTTATTGTCGTCGTAGACGTCATGAATTATTGGGATTACTCAACTACCATGTACCAACACCTAAACTAAAAGGATCATACGATTGTGCCATAAAATCTCATTCTTTTTCTTATTGCGAGGAAAAGTAGTTTTCTTCGTGGATTCTCATTAATATTAGATGTGTATATGGCACCTACATATCTAGTAAAGAATTTAATAGATATTAAATTTTTTAATATTGATCATTTATTTAAACATATCAATGATAAGATTTGTAGCTGTAATTATACAATTATAACTATTTATTGTGAGAAAATATCATAGAATTTTCCACGATTAATCTTATTATGCAAGTACTTTTCGTAATTTATTGTTTTTGAAATGTTGGCATGATAGAGCAAACTCTTGTTTTACTTTAATACATAGAAATGATGAAGCGTAAGAATAAGTTGGAAGCAATGGCTGAGTGAGATGGTTTGTCTCCTATCATGGACTGATGGACTACTAGCTTGGACTAGATTCTTTAAATTCCTAAATTGACGAATTTGTGAACTCTGTCACCATAGTTTAAACAACGGTGGTTGTGGAAATTTGACTCTTGTTCGTCCATCGATCTCCTGTAAGTTGTAGGAGGATGTACTAAAACGACACCCAATTTGTGAACTTCACGTGATGCCTTTTGTTGGCAAGCGTGTATTATATATATATATATATATTTAGTTAGCCACCTGATTGGTTGACACACATATATACATATATACACGGCTAATTATTTGTGTTCATGTTTATAACAAATTATTTTGAAGGTTCACATATCCACGGTTGGCGCGAACAAGATGAGAATAACATGGATAACCTCCGGAAATGCTCCATCCACTGTGGATTACGGTACGTCGTCGGGAGTCTACAACTCGTCGGAGACTGGGACGACGTCGATGTACAGCTACGTCTTCTACAGCTCCGGCCAAATACACGACGTCGTCATCGGACCGTTACAACCCGGCATGGTTTACTACTATCGTTGCAGCTCCAACTCGGCTCGAGAGTTCTCGTTTCGGACTCCGCCGTCACAGCTTCCGATCAAGTTCGTCGTCGTAGGCGAGTATAGCATTTCACTTATAACTTGTTAGAAGTTGTAGTTTTACATTGATTATGTGAAACTTTAATTAATTACTTAAAAAATATTATTAATTAATTAGTTTCGGTTTACGTATAACATTAATAATTACAAACAACGTATATTTACATGATCGATCGATGTTGTGTCGTACGCATAGGCGATCTGGGTCAAACGGGTTGGACAAAGACAACACTTGAGCACATCAACAACTCGGACTACGACATGCTCCTCCTCCCCGGAGACCTCTCCTACGCCGACCTTTACCAGAAACGGTGGGACTCCTTCGGCCGGCTGGTGGAGGCATTGGCCAGCGGGAGGCCATGGATGGTGACCGAAGGCAACCACGAGATCGAGAAGGTGCCACTCGTCGAACCCACTCCCTTCAAGGCCTACAACGCCAGATGGAGGATGCCATACGAGCAGAGTGGCTCCACCTCCAACCTCTACTACTCCTTCGACGCCGCTGGAGGATCCATGCACGTGCTGATGCTCGGCTCCTACACCGACTTCGACTCCGGCTCCGATCAGTTCAAGTGGCTCGTCGAGGATCTGAAGAAGGTGGACCGGAAGAAGACGCCTTGGGTGGTCGCACTTGTCCATGCACCGTGGTATAATACCAACAATGCCCACAAAGGTGAGGGCGAGGACATGAGGAAGGCCATGGAGCAAGTGCTGTACGAGGCTCGTGTCGATGTCGTCTTCGCTGGACACGTCCATGCCTACGAACGATTCGTGAGTAGTACTATGTCCTCTATGTTATATATGTTTGCATGCAATTCAGAATTTCGTTTCTGTTATATATACATATATATAATATTGCAGGATAGAGTGTTTGATAACAAGGCAGACGGGTGTGGTCCAGTGCACATTACCATTGGAGATGGGGGCAATAGGGAAGGTCTTGCAAGCGAGTATGTATTGTTACTTGTTAGTGTTTTTAATCAATCATAAGAATTTGTTCGTGACTTTTTCTATGCATGGCTTAAGTATGTGGTCTTGGTGTTGCTGTTTTAGTTACGTGGATCCACAGCCGACTATATCTTTGTTCAGAGAGGCGAGCTTTGGGCATGGGCGGTTCGAGCTGATGAATGAGACTCATGCGTATTGGAGTTGGCACAGGAACGACGATGACATTGCTACCATCGCTGATTCTGCCTGGGTGACCAGTCTCTCGTCTAACATACACTGCCGCCTTTAGTTTTCTTCTTTTCTTTATATATGATTTGTTTGATTAAAGTGCAGTTTGCCGATTTGGAAGAATTGTGAATAATTCTAGTGGCACCAATATTTATGATTCGTGAATGGTTGGTTCTAAGCCTTCTAGAATAACTTGTATTTATGGGTCTCTTTCAAGTTGTTGGGATCCAAGGAGCCGTTATTCACAGGTTGGACCCCTGTGCATTGGATCAAGTTGGTCATCAAACTTGCATATTATTTTTTGCTAGAGTTGATGTTGTGGATCACTTGCAGTCCACTAGGCCGTTTACCTCTCTAGCCCCATCTGGCCTTCTGGCGATGCGTTGTTACTTTATACAGTTATACCCGAATGATCCCTATTTTTTCTTCTTCATATGATTAGATGCTAACAACATTAAGGTGACGTTGAAATGGAAGTAGGAATCAACTAGAATGGAATAAAAAAATTTCATTCAGATGTTTGGTATAAAAATATCACTGAAATAGTTATGGGAATGAAATTGTCTTGGAAATCAAGACAATTTTATTCCCATTGAATATTAGAATTTCATTCCTTTTCATGAAATAGATGAGAATTTGATTCCCATCTTATTGGATGGGAATCAAAAAAATGAAAAAACTTGACGCCTCCTCTTTCCTCTACTCCCTTCTTCATCCCTTCCCTCCTTCCTCCAGCAAGATCACAGGCATCTGCAGTTGATGAGATCAAAAATGTCTGTAGTCCATTCTCGATGTTTGGTTGAGGTTGAGGCGATGGGAGAGTAGGGAGGAGAGGTCGTTATTGAGGGAGTGTTGGTGGGCAATGCACACGTGGAGGAGGCGAGTGATGGCGCTGATCAATGTTCGTGAGGGTCGGGATCATCTGGTCCAACGATGAGTGGTTGCTAAAGGTGGTGGTAGAGGGAAAGGAGGGGTCTTCTTCGCGATGGTGGAGGGAGGAGGAGGAGGTGGTGACGGTCGCCATGGGTGTCGACGGAGATCTCAAGCAGGACCTGTTACAGGATCCCACATTCCCATATTATCCCATGTTACAGGATCTCAGCGATGAAACTTCAATAAAGGACATGTTACAGGATGGAAAGGCCCCAAGCCGGGGAGGCAGGAAATCACCTACCAAAACTGGCACGCTTGGACTTGCTCATGCTTCTTTACTGTGTTAAGTACTTCTTATGTAAAATGTTAGACCCATACTTTATTTTATTTTGTTGTTTATCCTAGTTGGATCCGACCGACTGTGATTGCAGAGGTGGACCGAATGGGCCGAATGGCTTGGGAACTTGAACTCATCTCATGAAATAGTATATCATCTTCCTCCGTTTCAGCATACCTCGACTTGTTTGGTACCAGTAAACTACTCCAACTTGATTTGCCATAGTTGATACCACCCAACTCAATTAAATGTATCTAAACCAAACAAGTCATTTAAATAATCGTGCCATAGAGGTAGAAAAGAGAGATTGGATGCAAACATCACGAACCAAAAGACTCTTTGTTTTTGCACAAACCTCTTAAATTTTGTAATTCTGAAAAAGACTCTAATTTTTTTGCACGCTAACTAAGACGGTATTATAAACGCTATATGAAGTTAAGATTACGTCAAAATGTACAACTCATTGTTTTTAAATGTAAGTACATCAAACAAGTCACAAGATTCTCCTTACTAACTTCTTATATGGAGCTATATATGTAGCTACTTAGGAAGTTTGGATTTCTCAGAAGCTTTCTCCGGAAGCTATTTCAAACAATGCCACATCTTTCCTGGGGACCATTTCGAATTGATGTGAGAGGCATTTACTTTAACAAGAGGCAAAGACAAGGAAGAAATATAGATGGTTTGTCAATTTATGAGGAAGACCAGAGAGAAAATGTCGTCTCAACAACAACAACAACGAGGAACGACGACGACAAAAAAAAAAAAAAAAAAAAGGAAAAAGAAGAAGAGATGACGACGGCACAGTTTCCTACCAATCAAGGAATTAGATGTCAACAAAAGAATGAAACACAAAGAAGCAACCAAATCAACTGTCAGTCGTAGTTACATTCAAAAACCAAAAGAAACCCATATTCCATCCCACATTCCCATATTATCCGTTCTTTCCCCCCACAGAAGGTATGGGGTGCATGCCAACCTTAAAAGAGTACACGAACAGCTGGTGTGGACTTGTTGGTACAGAGAGGAGACAAGAACCTTGGATCAACTGGTTCATTGTCCCGTTCTCTCTCTTCCGGTTGTTACCATACCATTGAGTTCAAGGCACAGACACTTCTTATTTGACTGACAGTTGTAACGTTCTGTTTTCCCCATACGCCTTCGTTTTCAAACGCCAAGGATGCCGTCGCTGATCATGCCATCGAAGCCCTACTCTCGTTTGACAATAATATTTACCTCAATTTTTTTTTTTTTGTTAACGGTAAACTATTTAATATAACTCCCAAAGGTAAAAACTCCGTGAGAGATAAAAAAAGATACAGAGTTTTTGCTAACAAGTATGTCATAAGTGAAATACATACAGTCCATAAATTAAAGCAGTCAACACGGTCCAGCAATAAAGTAGTATTGTTTGTAAAATTGTCTATAAGCAAAAAAGACTAACAGAAAGTTAATCAATAGTTGGATGATCCTTCCTTGTGGCTGGACCATGCTGGGGAGTGTCAACAGTTCCACTGAAGAATATCCCAGTGACCGAAGGGTCATTGTTATCAGGCAGCTGGGCAGAGGTGATGGAGCAGAGAGTGTCTGCTTTGTCAAAACCTGTGGCTAAAGCATCTATTCAACCATGAATAAGAGAAGAGATATCATGTATACATAATTTAGGGTCCTTGAAATGCCCTCTAAAAATTCGATTATTCTTTTCCTTCCAAATAATCCAGAAAATGGTTTGAATCAAAGTGCTGCAGCCAATGGAAGGTAAATCCAGTTTGAAAGGAAGAGGAACTGTAAATAAATCAGCAATGGAAAATATAGCAGGATAAAGACTTCCCTGAATGAATGCATGCCAAATGAAAATAGCAAAAGGGCAGTATATGAATAAGTGTGTAACTGTTTCTATATGTGTGTTGCAAAAGATGCACAATTGTGGGCCAGCCCAACCCCTTTTACAAAGATTGGCCTTAGTCAAGATTTTGTCATGCAGAACCAACCAAGAAAATGTTTTTATTTTGATAGGAGCCCAACTGCACCAGATTGCTTCATAGTGCTGAAAATGAAGACTTCCATCATTAATAAAGTTATAACATGATTTTACTGAAAAAAATTTGTTTGAAGAATTCCACTGTAACATGTCATCTTAAGGAAGTAAGGTAATGTTAGAGATGATATCTGCAAGAAGATCAGCCTGATCCTGAATGAAACCAGTGTTGATTGGGGTCAGCAGGGCAGCAAATAGACTGCCAAAGTCTACCCTAAAAATCTCAATTGTTTTAGCAAGTGAGGCTTTTTTGTATATAGCTAGTGTAAATAGATCTGGGAGATAGTGTTTAAGTTTAACCCCATTCCACCATTTACTTTCCCAGAAGATGGTGCTGGTGCCATTCTGAACCAGAGAATCAGCACAGCAGTTGACTAAGTTAAAGCATGCTCTCAATTCTTGCCATAATGGAGAAGATCTACCTGAGGATGAATTTAGAATAGTCCAGGCCAATTCCTAGAAAAATACCTTGCTTTTATTATTTCTTTCCATTTCAGAGAACAAGTATTGGAAAATAGCTGCCAAAGAAGTTTGGATTTGAGGGCTAGATTAAAATTCTTGATGTTAATAATTCCCCCAACCATTTTGTTGCTTAGATCTGCAAAGTAGACCCCAACAGGTCAGATGACCATAAGATGAAGTGGAAGCATTGGACTTCCAAAGAAATCTGGATCTAAGTTTGTCAACAGCATCTTCAACCCTTTTAGGCAGATGTAAAACAAATAGAAAGTAGGAGGGGATGGCTGAGAGGACAGAATTAACCAAAGTTAATCTTCCACCAATAGATAGATGTTTTGCCTTCCAAAGAGACAATTTGTTAGAAATTTTGTCAATTACTAGAGCCCAGTCATTGAAGGTGGTTTTCCTATAGTGCAAGGGAAGTCCAAGGTAGGATATAGGCAGAGCAGAAGTGCTGCAGCCAAGTATTTGAGCTGATCTATTGATAGTGTCAATTGGAACACCTATTCCAGTGAGGGAAGATTTGTGGAAGTTGATTTTCAAACCAGAGCAATGCTGGAAACAACACAGGATTCTCTTTATATTAATTATGTTTTCCTCACTTGCAGCCAGGAAAAGAATGGTGTCATCAGTATACTGGATGTTCATGATATTGGAGCCTCCATGTGGGATTTGGATCCCTGTTATCAGCTTAGAGTTTACAGCAAGAGAGAGCATTCTATTCAGAATGTGCGTAACAATGATGAATAAAAGATGTGATAATGGATCACCTTGCTTCAGACCATTGGTAGATGGGAAGGAGCCTTTAGGGGAGCCATTGAGAAGGATAGAAAATCTAGCATGTGTAATACACATCTTAATCCAAGAAATCCATTTGTTGCCACAACCTAAGCCAGCAAGAGAATCCAATAAGGAGTCCCAATTGACATTGTCGAAAGTCTTCTCAAAATCCAATTTTAAAAGAAACTCAGGTGTAGACACCCCGATTTTGAGGTGACTCATTGATAAGACTCCAGTTGTTGCTTTGGATGTGGTTGACCCTTGAACTAACCCTAAACCCATGGCAAGCCCGCAGCCCAATTAGAAAACTAGATAAGTAGGGGAGAGCACCTAGCTAGCACCATTACCTAGCACACCTAGCTAGCACACCTCCCTAGCACACCTAGTTAGCACACCTCCCTAGCACACTTCCCTAGCACACTTAGGAGGCGCACATCTCAGGCGCACATACCCGACACACATCCCAGGCGCACAGCCATTTCGCAGGCTGCGGGCTACTGGCTTTCCACCTTCCATGGCTGTTACCTCTAGCAACGAATATGCCATGGAATCTTCCAGGCTTTTCGTCTACGAGGCTCCCTGCATTCTCATGAGTTACCCATGAGAAAATCCTATATAAGGACACCCATAGGCAACCATTAGAAGGGGTTAGAAATCTTGAATTCAGCAATTCTGTTCTGAGCAAGCATCCTGCACGAGTTATACCCTCTTTCCAGCAGCATATATTCGTTTTCTGGAGCACTCCCTTGCATCCCAAAGCATCCTTGGTCCTTCTAGAGCAACAAGGATATCTCTATCTTTGATATTTCAAGAAGGAACATCTTGAGAGGTAGGCTTTCTACCTCTTCTTTCTCCTTTAAATTTCACTTTAGAAACATGATAAAGCATGCTCGAAATCTTACATATGGTTTGATTTATTCCATGTTTTTATGAAGTTTTATGATAAACATGTTTGCTCTCTTTGCAAAATGATCTCCATGCTAATCTATACTTTTGTTTCTAGCATAAAATCTGCATGAGTTATCTTCTTTTACCATTTCCTTGCACATAGCACTTTGCCACACACTTATATGTTTTTGCACATAGAAATATGCTTATGATCATCATTTACATATGTTTTGATTGGCGTTATCTAGATCATGTTTATTCCTTGGCATTTTGCATGTTTTCATACATGAACCCATCAACTTATTTTGGTTTTGAATGCATGATTTACATGATGACTCTTGAACATATGCATCCCCATCGTGTTTTCAGCTTTTTATAATGGCATGAACCCATCTGCATTAGCATAAATCATCCTGTCTCTTTGCTGGGATGGATTCTGGATCGGATTGCAGTCTGATCCAGATTCTCTGGGGCGCACAATTCCGGCGCACCCAACCAACGCACCACTCTGGCGCACAAAGCAGGCACGCCAGACTGGTCAGAGAGCAGAACACTGGCATTGTATCTTTGTTTGCATGGCTTTATCGAAGGTTTCAAGTTGGTTTCTTTTATGACTGATTCTCCGATATTTTAAGATTTCATTTGCATGTTTTCTGTTTTGATTAGATCGTTTTCCAATCATTTTCTCCATTTTGTTATTCAGCCCTTACTAGAATCTGGTAGGCTGGTTGCATTTTACTCCTACGTGGAAAGCCTCGTGCATCAGCCCATGATCCAGTAGCATGGCTGTATCATGCATCCTTCATTTAGCATAAGATAAGTGGGACCTTGTGTGAGGCTACAGGCCCTTGAGCATGAGGTCCGTAGATATTGCATATTGTATTTCTTTTATTTTAAAGACATGATTTCTGAGTTTTACAAAATGATTTTATACTGCATACCTTTCCAGAATGCATTCCCAGATGTTTTGACCTTGCATAGTTTTCTGCTTTTTTCCCTCAGCATATTTTCCTGGCCCACCTAGACGCACATAGGTGGCGCACCAGACTGGAGCACCAGTCTGGCGCACCAAGCAGGCTCATTGGCCTATTTTCAGTAGCACACAGCAGGCTTTCACATGTTTTTGCTTACTTTCTTGACCTGATTTGCTTTTAGGTTTTTCCTTTGGTTTTCTTCCTCGATGCATTAGGAAGGCACACCTTTGTTTTCAGCAGTTTTCCTGCATTTTAGATTGCATTAAGCATATAGTAAAGCAAGGATGATAAATCGCTCAAGATATTAGATCTTTGATCTCATTATGCAATATTATTGCATCAACACTTGACCCGGCATATGAACGATATTTTTGAGCATTAGGACACACCCCTACACATCATGCACCTATACTTAGACACCACGCATTAACATGGCATGGCATATCGCCCTAGGACGTACAGCAAAGGCTGCAAAGTCGACATTCCATTAGCAAAAGAGAAACCAATAGAAGACCGATTTATCGGGCGTACGAGGGTGCCTAACACCTTCCTCGTACGTAATAGGGATCCTTACCCGCATTTCTGGTTTACGAAG
>JAMKQA010017889.1:0-17183 GCA_024699735.1 Posidonia australis | reverse complement strand
GGCCGCGCAGGCAAGGGGCGCGGGCTGCAGGGCGGAGCGCGGTCTGCTGGGGCAGGGCGCGGTCTGCTGGGGACGGCGGCGGCAGACGTGCAGGGCTTCTTCCCTTGTCTTCTTCTCTTCCCACGAGCAAATACACGGCCAAAGAACCTTCAACAAGCTCTGATACCACTTGTTATGCCCAAAGGGGCCCAAGCACAGCGGATTCAATTAGGTTTGGCACGTGTAAAAGGGAAGAACAGAGAACAAAATAGCAATCCACACAACAACAAAGGTTTTATGTGGTTCCTCAAATTCGGGTACGTCCACAAGTGTCTCTCCTTGGCTGCTTACTAACTTCAAATGGTGGAGTACAAAGAGAGGAGGAAGGAGGAACAAAGAGATGGCCGTCCCTAGGACTTGCAAAGCCTCCACACGAAATCCTCCTGTTGTCTCACAAAAGAGTCAACCCTAATAAGAGCATTGGATGGCCTTATATAGTGGCTAATCATCCATGACAAAAATGCCCTTATACAAATATAATATTCAAAACACATTCACATAAAGCAATAGGATTGACGGAATAAATTAATACATAAAATACTAGAGTGCCTCCTTATTGTATTTGTTGTTGGTTTTGTTGGAGGATTTGCAAAAGTTTGCATCCATCATGTATGCTCTATGGTTTAGCGATTTATTCCAACTCATTATTTCCCCTATACATGATATATGTTTGTTCTTCTCCATTAAATATCAGAAGGGATCAATCATTACTGTTTAAACAGTGAGAATGACCATTTTTAGATTTTTATCGTAATATATTTATTTTAGATTTTTCTAACCAAGATATTCAACATATGAAATATCAAAATACTAAGCATTTTTTTTGGACTTAAAATTAAAAAAATACAAATAAATAGAAAGTAGCATTAATATTCTGATAGTATTGTTTTTATGTTTGGAAGTGAAGTGAATAAGTGTATATAGGGAGAAATTTTGATTTGATTGAAAAGTAAAATAAATATATGAATAAGTGTTGAAATATGTGAAAAATGTGTAGATTAATAATAATCAACTTGATTATCAATATATATATTTAATTGGAAACATAATATACGTAATATTAAATATGTATTATTTTTATACAAAAAATAAATATGCCATATACATGCATGCAATGGAATAATTACTTGGTGGAATATCTTTATTCCACTTCTCTTACAAAATAACCATTCTGAAATAAGTAAATCGAAATAAGAATTGTTATTCAAAGTTTATTTTGAATTTTATACAACCAAACGAAATACTGATTCTTATTTTGGATTTATTCTAGGAATTATTCTTGATCCAAACAAACAAGATCTAAGCATTCTTTGCATCCGTGTTCCCATCACCATCAATATATTTCAATTTCTTTTAATACTACTTGCCACATAAAAATAAGTTGTATCAATAGGTCATATATTAATAAACACATCATCATGATTACTATCAGAAATAGGAAGTCTGTTTTAAGTTTTAAATACTGCAAGAGGTTGTTATAATTGCATCTAAGTCTAACTCATAAATCATGGATTAAACTTCTAAAATTTCTAAAAAAAAAGCTTAGAGAGCTAATTATTGTCATAGCAACATGGCAATTCAGACGTACAGGTTAATTGTGAGGTGTTAAATTCAGGAAAAGAAAAAATGCAGGCCATTGTTGACTTTGTCCTAAATATTTACTTCGAGAAAACCCCAATCGACCAATTGCTGCCGTAGAAGTACGACTTTGACATATACGTTGACTTGTGAGGAGATAATTTGAGTGAAGAAAAAAACACCTAGTCAATGTTTAGTTCTTGCATGGAAAAAATTATCTGAATAATAATATTACAAGGAGATTTGCTTCCAACAAATGGCCGAAACCGACGGTGCCTCTCTTATACAAGGCCACGAAAAAATTGAACTAAATAATTAATGTCTTTGATCCAGCAAAGTCAAGAACTATTGAGACAATGTTGTTCATGTATGCAACCGAACAAGGATAAATAGATAGTTAGAATTCAAAACATCTTAACAAAAAAATGCCATATCAAGTGGATGGTGGTGTTTTATGATTGTAATGTCAATATGCATTGGCATTGCATCCTTGAGAGCTAAAAGGTTGCTCCTTCAATGTCCTCTACTTATGCACAAAGAGTGGTGGTCTCCTCTAGTTAAGCATTGCTTGCCTTCAACCATTTGTGTAAGTATCAATATCTATTTATAATCTGTTGTTACGTTTTGGGTCAAGAATTTTTAAACTCACACTCGTAGTCGAAGAGAGAAACATACACTTTAAGTGCAAGGAAATCAATATTTAAAACAAAGAAAGGTATATACTTGTAGGTATATAAAATCTTAGACATTTATATAATTTCAAAAATCAATATTACATCTTGACCTTCTTCCATTTTCCCTTCTTCGTCTCTTTCTTCCCTTTTTCACGTCCCCTCTCTCTTCTTCTTCTTCCTCCTCATTGTCGCCTTCTCACCTTCTTCCTTCAACTTGCTCTCCCATTCCTGTGTATTGCATTATGTTACTATCTCCACATGTGCTATCGACTCTGTTGCTCTTCCTCTCCCTATGTATTGCACTCTTTCCTCCTGTGTCTCTGCACTATATGCTTGTAGGTATATAAAATCTTAGACATTTATATAATTTCAAAAATCAATATTACATCTTGACCTTCTTCCATTTTCCCTTCTTCGCCTCTTTCCTCTCTTTTTCACGTCCCCACTCTCTTCTTCTTCTTCCTCTTCATTGTCGCCTTCTCACCCTCTTCCTTCAACGTGTTGTCCCATTCCTGTGTATTGCATTATGTTACTATCTCCACATGTGCTATCGACTCTATTGCTCCTCCTCTCCCTATGTACTGCACTCTTTCCTCCTGTGTCTCTGCACTGTTGTCACTCCTCCTTTGCCTTCTCTTCCTCTTCCGTCATCTTGTCGCCCCGTCCCATTCTACCATCGTCATCGTCCCTCCTCGTACTCCTCCTTTGGCCTTTCCATGTACCGCACAGGTTGCCTCCTCCATTGCCATCATCGTTGTTGTCTCTCCTTCTCTTTTGCCACTGTCTCTTCCTCCTCTATTGTATCCTATCATTCTCTTAAATAGCTACAGGAAATAATTCTATAAGTACCACTAGGAACATTGTCCTCTAATTAAATTCTCAGATAAGTGCAGAAGTATGAGACCTTAGCTTCCCCTCGTTCTCCTCTCATACAAACCTTGAGCCATCAAAGCTTCCCTTCACTGTCAGCTTCCCCTCACTATCCTCTCCCAGAGATGAACCTTGAGTCATCAAAACTTCCCCATGTCTAGGCTTAGCCTGATAGGAAGGCAACGTAATCAAATGAGTAATGAGCTTAATTAAATGCTTCTTACGTGTCTAGAAACACTCTATTTCTATTTGTAAGTATTTTATATAATCTACTTAAATCTAATCAATTTTTAATAACAATCCAATGGTTAAATTATATTAGAAATAAACGGAACTTAAAATCACCCAATTTAAAAATTAGAGGAACTAGAACACGACAGATGAAACGTGTGTGTTATTAGTGTATTTTAAAAAATGTGCAACTTAACCAACTACACTATATCTAAAAAATGTGTAACTTAACCAACTACCATGGTGTAATTGGTCAGGTGGAGTGAAACTTTCATCTCCTTCTTAAGTTCAAATCTCACATACCGCACAGAGAAAATATATACATACCGATATTAAAAAAAAAAACGCAAACTTTCATCCAATTACGGAGTAATAAATTTCCGTCCCATGATCTCTCGTGTTATTATTCACTTCCTGTTGCCAGAAAGAAGACATACTTTCTTTACCAAATGAGAACCTCCGAGGAAATTCCCCTCTTAACAAGTCTTCAAATACAAAGCCGAGAGCTCCGTTCTCTTTCGTTTCAATTCAATGGCGGCGGCGAACCACCAAATCCCCGTGGACTACTCTGTTACTAAGGGCCACCACGGCGTGGTCGGCGGCGATCTCACCGCCTACGATTCCGACGGGAGCCGCCTCGTCTTCCGCGTCCACAGCTCCGGTCGTGTGAAGACCCTGCTCGATGCCTCGGGCACCCCGTTGATCACCGCCGCCAGCTGCGCGGATGTAAGCTCCAGCTATTCTAACGTTAGGAAACCCTAGGTTTTTTTTTTGTTTTGTCTGCTTGATTCCGGGAATTGGCCTGGTTGTCATTAATATGAACTGATGATGCAAGACGGATAGGAAGATGCAAAAGAGGGTTCTTGATTCTGTGGCACCCGAGCCTTATGAAATTTGCAGGAAGATTGAACTTTATTGGCTGCTAAATAACAAAAAAATAAATAAAAAGTAGTTCAACTTTAGAAGGAATATTCTTCCCAGGAAGTTTTTTGAGTGGTATTGCCAACATTAGAAGTCACATGCATTTTTTTAAGCTAAAAAACAGGTTTCTTGAGTGATGTTTTCCTTTTCTTTTAGTGATATCACCAACATTAGAAGTCACATCCCTTTTTAGTGATATTACCAACATTAGAAGCCGCAATCTGTGTTATTTTTGAGCCACTGGATTGGTCATTCCAGTTGTGCTTTCTTCTTGTTTTGCCTCATTATTTTAAAAGTGTATATTTTACAATATTCTTCATGAATTCTGGTTTGTATTAGTTTGTTTTTAAGCATGGACTGCACATTCTACATCAAACATGTTCTCATGACTGGAAGTTTCTTTGTCGCATAGGGCCAGTTGCAAGGTTTTAGGGGCAATAGTTTGGACTTGCGGGACTTGATTTTTAGTGTTCAGAGAACTTTGTCTTCCTTGTGTAATGCAGAGCTGGAGGTGTTCTTGGTGGGAGAAAATTTTGGACAGTCAAGGTGCAGATTCAGATTGAAAGGCAATCCCTTTAAAAGGTCATGTACCATGTACTTGGGGGATTCTATCATTGCTCAGGTAACTCTCCCTAGACATGAGGATCACAACACCTCATCAATTGAATTTTTTGTGCTTGACTTCTAAAAACTAGTATATGACAAGTTTCAACTTTATTCAATTCTTGTCATAAAAAAATAAAGGTATCTTTGCTGTATTTTGATGCAAACTTCATTCTAGAGAGAGAAGCTAGAGAGATAAAGTAAGAAAAATAAGAACAATGGCCACTTCAAGGGTGCCTTACTCCTTAGGAATATGATTCTTTTTATTAATTTTCTGCTATCCCTTTCATTGATCGCTTTCATTGTTTAAATAGAGTACATAAGTAACTAACCATTAACACCTATTTACTCTCCACTAACACTAACAAACATCCATCAATTCCTAAAAACACTCATACATTATTGTAAAACAGTTAACTAATAATGCTAAAATAACTTGATTGAGGTTGGACACGTCATAGTTCATACACATATCACTCTTTTCCCCTTCATGCAACCTTGTCCTCAAGGTAGGAAGAAACTCAAAGAGACCAGTCACAATATATTGGTAGAGATTTTGGAGGGATCGAAAGAGTCCAACCATCCTTATGAAGTTGAAGGTAGAGGATGATGATTTCTTAATTTTTGACTTAATAGAAATCTTTCTCACAGATTTTACTACGAGCACCTTTATGACCTTCACCCTTCCTCTGATGTCATTATGATGGAACTGCAACTCCGTTGCTTGTTGCATAGTCTCAAGTTTGCTCATGAAATTATTTTTGTCAACATCAATTTCAAGCAAATGGAGATTACCTTGGGCGCCGTCCACTGAGCTTGTGTTGCCATCTATTGAGCAACCACTTTAGTGAAACACCTGCAACAATTGTGAGGTTGGAAGCAACGGTGTCTCCCATGACACGAACTTGTTATAAACGGCCACGACTATATCTGGCCAACCAACCAGACACCATTTCTCCACTGTGTACCACATGAATCATTGAAGAGCATCTTCTTTTAGATGCAAGGATGTCTAAAGAATCTTTTTGCTTCTCTGGAATGTGATTGTCTGCAAAGTACAAATCATATTCAGAGAACTATACTTTTCGATCTTGATTTCCATCAAGTCAAGAATGAGATATGATGACAGCAGTAGGATCAAGGGCTGCGTACCAAATGATGCATACTTTATTTTAGAGAGAGAAACTAGAGAGATAAAGTACAAAAATAAGAATAATGGCCACTTCGAAGGCGCCTTCCTGCTTATAGATAAAACTCTTTTGATTTATTTTCTGTTATCCCTTTCATTGATCACTTTCATAGTTTAAATAGAGTACAAGAAGTAACTAACCACTAACTCCTATTAACTCTCCACTAACACTAACAAACATCCACTAGTTCCTAAAACACTCATACACTATTGAACAAGTAAAACAATTAACTAATGTCACAATTCATGCACATATCGTTTTTCTCTGAGGAAGAAACCTGTAGTTGGAAACAAGGCTTTGGACTTCTTTACATGCATTTGAGTGTGCATATTTTCTACCTTTCTTTCATCTGTAATGTTTAATGTCCAACTAGGTGAATCAAAAGCTGTGAATTACTGTATTGCAGCCATCTAAATTAACACCACTAGAAACGTTAAAGCAAAAGCATTTTTACATGGAGCAAACACTATAAACCTTAAAGTGGAAACTCCATGCATAATTCATGCCAACACCACAAAAACTAGAGGTTAGTATCATAGACATTACTAGTTTACTTCTTGGTGATTGTGGGGTGGTGCTGATGCACTTGACTTAAAATGTGAAGGACATATTTGGGGGTTTTCACTGACAAAAATATGTTGTGCTCGACCGATTTAAACAAATAAACTGAAACCATCTACTTGATTAGGTTAAATTCAAAATTGAACTTTGTAAGTAGCTTCTAGAGATGGAAACATGTTGCTCCCCAAGCAGGAAAATGCGACCAATTCATGAAGGACTTGGACTCATGTGGTTATTTCGTAGTTTGATATGTTAATAATGATGCTATGAATGACTGGGTCTTCACAACCATGATGTCATTGTGGCATATGATTTCTGTGCTTTACGTTTCCCTTTTTTAGACAATTCATGGACTTTATGTTCATGATGTTGCTGGAGTCATATCCTTGGCTTTTCTCTTTAGTGTTGTACTGTTGTAGTGTTGTTCATTTTGAAAAAGATACAAGATTAGTCTCAGCTCAAAAAAAAAGGTGAACATCCAGAAAAAGGCATTTGATGCCTCCAATTTGTTGCAAAATTACTTTACACAAGCTTATTATTGGTTGTACATATTTTGGTTGGGCTTGTGAGCTTTCTCGGGTTTGGCTTGGTGAGGGCTCAATCTTAAGGTGCCAAGCTTCACATAGAGTAGGCTTGGCCCAACTTAACTCATTAATAATAATCATTCACCTCCCCATATTTTGTATTCGTATTATAACTATTAAGTAACATTGTGTCGACTGGAAATTGGGAATCTTTGTAATATTTTAACTTTATAATTCCAAGTACGAGTTATTTAGGGAGGCAACAAACGGACATATAGAATAACCAGTGTTAAAACCTTTCCCAGAAAAGTAAATTACCTCTGTACAAAAGTGTGGTAGTCGTTGCAGTAAATGCTGCTGTCCTTTGCAATTATGCTTGTGCAAACGACCCAAACTCAAGTCAGGCAGATCTTACTCGGCTTGGCTTGCTATTCTTAATGGGCCCAAATATGGGCTTTTGACTCTTATGTCATGATTCAGCTTGTTAAACCTCTCGTCGAGCGCAAAAGCCACTTGCAAGTTTACAAGATCAACATTTTTTTTTTAATACAACGACACATCAATAAGTTCGGTGCTTGAGCGACCAAAGTACTTGTTTGCAAATCAATCTCACCATTCCATTTATAGACGACCTTACCTTTCCTTTCGCTGTATGGGACTTGTATAATTTGTATTACAATATTGGGTTATTAGCATTCCACAAGCCGACAGCATCTGTTACACGAGCTCTGTGCATCCTATTACAGACATTTGTTGCAAGGATCATAACATTTATTGCAAGGTCTGCTACATTTTTTGTGGAGATAGGAACCATTTTTCTTTAAGAAAGGTTTTATCAACATTTATTCGCATATTATTCGTACTTTTTTTGTTCTCTCCCTTAACTCTTATATTTGCCAGACTTTGTACAAGTTAAAGAAAATCATTTCCAAAATCTACTTGTCTCATGATAGTTAATACTTGTAACTTTCACACACAATGAAGTTTCCAACCTTTTCTTCACATATAGAAAATAATACTAAAAAAACATATGGAGAATGAATATAATGTATTTGTGACTTATGTTATGTTATGTTTGAGTAAGGAATTGGTGTTATGTAACTATCGGGTATATGGCTATCTGTGTAAGCAGTCATTCTCTATGTATGTAGCTCCCTCTACTTTAATACAATTTTAATCATTCTCTAAATCACACTTCACATGGTATCAATAGTAAGGTTACAACCCTAATACACTACCTAAACCACCAAACTTAGCTGTCGGCCCTAGCAAGCCCCACGTCGGCTCCTACCGACACGTTGGCCCCCCACCAGTGGCTTCGGCTGGTACATCTGGCCTTCCTGTTGCTTCCGTTGGCACCTCCAGGCCAACCTGTCGCCTCCTACATCTCCTCCTATCCTTTCCGTCGGCACCAGTAGTCCTACCAACGTGCATCGATGCCTTACAGACCACCAGTGGCCTGTTTTTGATCCCTAGGATGGTCTAGTCGCCTCTCCTCTTCCTTTATTCCTTCTGTTCACTGACAACCAATGGTTGTGCAATCCTACAGTGGTTGTTGGATATCGTTGAAGGCTGCAACGTCCGTTATTCAGTGATCAAGGGCTGTGTTATGCCCTCAATGAACCAAAATCAATGTGTCCAAGTACGTTCAATGTAGTTTTCTCAAGTTTACTAGTTTATTAGTTTATTTCAGTTTGATTTTTCAGTAATTGGCTGCCTCATGGGATAATTGGCTCAAAGGATTTAGTACTACATCCATTAAGTTAGATGGTAAAAATTATTTACTATAGAAAGAAGCTTTCGAGATCTTCTAGGGGGTTCACCGAAAAATAAGCCATTTTACACACAATCTGCCATATGTCAAAGATCTTGCTTGTGATGATTGGTTAGTTGATGATTGTATCGTGATATCATGGTTAATAGTATGAAGGAGTAGATTACGTGAAGTATTATGGTATTGAAACCAGCTAAGAAAGTGTGGGACACTATGTGTGCTACATATGGTAATGAACAGAATATTGCTCAAGTTTGTGAAATTTATGAGTATTTATTCACACATCGTTAAGGAGAGAAAACTATTGAAGAGTTCTATAGTACACTTCGAGCCTTACTTGATAAGTTGAAGGTGTACCAGTCGTTTGTGGCTAATATTTTCAAGATGTAACGGTATTGTGAGGAGCTAATAGTTGTGATCTTTCTGATAAGCCTTAATTCAGATTTGAGGACAGTTTCTAAGTGTAAAGACACTTCTTACATTTCAGTCCAAGATTTTACGTATCTCTATAGCTATGCCTTCTCCTGTGATAGAGTTGTCAGCATTTGTGTCTTCTAGTAGAGATCGAAGTGGTAGGAGCGGTCGTGGCAGGAGTGGTCGTGGTGGTGGGCGTGACAGTAGACGGTGCGAGCATTATGGATGTGGCAACTATACTTTTGACAGATGTTTGGATAAATATGGTAGATCATGACTAGCACACATCAGATCAAATGGCACAATCCATAGTGACTATTCCACAAGCAACTTACGACATATCGAGACACAAACTCTTTAGTCCACAACCAATGCCTCCCATGCTATGATATCGAGTACTAATGTCATGTTCATTACTAGTGATGACTCTTGGATTATAGACTCTGGCGCCTTTGCCCACATGATAGGTACAAAGAGTTTATTTAGTCGTCTTTTACAATTTTCTGATATACAATCTGTAGTGATTGTTAACGGTCATAATTGTCTTGTATCTATTGAGGGAGTTGTTCAAACTTCTTCCTAAATCACTCTTGAAAATATTTTGTATGTACTAGAGTTCCAGTTAATTTGCTTTCCATTAGTGCCTTCTCTTTTCATTATATCTTTCAAGATCTACAGATGAGGAGGAAGATTGATTTAGGACATGAGCATGATAAAAGAGTGTACCTGTTGGCACAAGATGAGATACCTCGTGGACTTCTGACTGTCGCCTTTTCTTCAGAGTCCTCGTTTTTGTGGCATTACCTTCTTGGTCATCCATCTCTTAGTAAGCTTCAACAGGCCCTTTCATGGATACTAGTTGAGTTATTCAATTGTAAGTCATAATTAGGTAAACATCATCGTACTACGTATAGGCGTCTATTCTTGTCTCGCAGTGAAAGTTTTTGTGATTTGGTTCATTATGATGTGTGGGGTCTCATATGAGTTTATTCTGTTTAGTGTCTTGGGTTCTTTTGTTAAAGGATAGAGTTTGTGTTCTTGGCGTTGTTAAATAATTTTGCAATGAAATAAACAATCAGTTTTCTATTACACATAAAGTGATTCGTACTGACAATGCCTTGGAATCTGTGCAACATGACCTACAACATTTCTTTGCGTCTTTGGGGATCATTCATCAAACTACATGTGCACATACCTCGCAACAGAATGATATTGTGGAACATAAACACAAGCATCTACTGGATGTTGCATGTACTCTTTGGTTTAAGGTGAAAGTTCCAAAGTGCATGTGATTTGATACAGTTCTCACAACTACATATCTTGGTAATCGTATGCCTTTCACACCTTTAGAAGGTGAAATTCTCCTTAGATGACTTTATCCGAATAAAGAATTGTTTAACTTACCTCTTAAAGTGTTTGAGTGTACTGCATATGTACAAAATGTTGCTCTTGGTCATGATAAACTTAATCTTAGGTCAATAAAGTGTGTTTTTGTTGAGTATTCACGCATTCAAAAAGGGCATAGATGTCACGTTTTTTGAATCAAAATCCTATTTTGAGTCCACTGAATTTCAAATTCATAGCGTGTTGCTATCACCACCAATTGCTATTAAGCCACAGTTGGAATGTCCAACAACCACAGTCTAGACAACACCAACTCCTATGTCTGTGATCCATTCACCACCATTTCAAAACTTGATATGCTTATAGCTCTTCGCAAATGTAAAAGACTCTTAACAATACATTTTATCTCACCCTTTATTTCTTATGATCAACTTACTCCCATCCTTCTCTACAGAGTCTATATCAAGGAATCATCTTGAAGCATTGTAGGTTCGACATTGGAAAGCTATAATAGATGAAGAAATGCAGGCACTAATGTCTTCTGGTACATGGGTAGTGGTGATCCGTTCTTCAAGAGCTAGTGTTGTAAGTTGTAAGTAGATATTCACTGTGAAACATAGGTTAGATAGTTCAGTGGCTCGGTATAAGGCTAGACTAGTTATTCATGGATTCACACAAATTTATGGTGTAGATTATACTCTAGTTGTTAGACTCAATTCCATATGCATTCTCTTATCACTTGTAGTTAATCAATCTTGGTAGTTATGCTAGCTTGATGTGAAGAATGTGTTCCTTTATGGTGACATGGACGAGCAAGCTTATATAGTGCAACCACTAGAGTATGTTGCTCAAGAAGAGAATCAGATTTGTCATCTCAAGAAAGTAATTTATAAATTGAAGCAGAATCTTTGAGCATGGTTCCATAAATTCAGTGAAGTGGTCATAGACAATGGTCTCTTTAGATGTTCTATAGATTACTCTGTGTTTATCAAGAAGACAACAGGAGGATGTGTTTTTTTGACGGTCTACGTCGATGATATACTTTTAATTGGTAATGACATAGTAGGTGTCACTGTAGCAAAATAGTATCTTGCACAACATTTTGCCATTAAAAGATATAGGAAAGTCCAAGTACTTCTTGAGAATTGAATTTGCATATGCTAAGAATAGGTTAGTACTTTTACACAGAAAGTACGTGCTTGACATTTTGAGATGTAAACCTGAAAGTACACCTATAGATGAGAGTCTACGATTTTGGGATGAGGTTTCTTATTCATTTGATGATGTTGATAGATACAAGAGATTGATAGGGAAGTTGATTTACTTAACTGTAGTTCACCTTGATAAAGCCTATGTAGTTGGATTATTGAGTCAGTTTATACATGAGCCAAAGTAAATACACTAGTAGGGTGTTTTTCGTGTTCTAGTATATATGAAGAGTAATCCTGATTGTGGATTGATTTTCAGGAAAAATGATCACCTATGAGTCGAAACATATTCAGATTCCAGTTATGTAGATGATAAAAGATAGAAAGTCAGTTTCTGGATACTACACTTATATAGGTGGAAACTTTGTTACATGGTGAAGTAAAAAGTATAATGTTGTGTCCAGATCAAGTGCAGAAGTAGAATATAGATTTATGGCACAGACAACTTGTGAGATTACTTAGCTCATATATCTGTTGATAGAGTTTGGATTTGTGATATGGTGAAAACTCCAATGTCTATGTATTATGATAACCAAACAGTCATACACATTATCAACAAGTGAAGCTTCTATGAACATACAAAACATATAGAAGTAGATTGTCATGATGTTAGAGACCTAGTACAGTCTGGTATCATTAAATACGTCATATACGCAGTCCTTTGAATAATTAGCTGATATTTTTACTAAAGGACTTCATACTGGCATGTTTCAGGTTATCCGTGACAAGTTGGACATGGTTGATATATATGCTCTAGTTTGAGGAGTGTGAGTTAGATTATGTTATGTTTGGGTGTGTAGGGAATTAGTGTTATGTGACTATCAGGTATATAGATATCCGTGTAAAGAGTCATTCCCTATATATATAACTCCCTCAACTCTAATACAATTTTAATCATTCTCTAAATCACACTTCACAATATTATATTAATATGTAGTATATGCTACGTATATGTACACCAGAAATTAGCTGTTTTCAGGCCACACTGACTTCTCTAGGTATCTGCTGTTGATCATGTCAATCATACGATCAACAACTAGGTTCTAGGCGGTTTGACCTTACCTGATCTCTGCCTTTTATGTATATGTAGAAATTAATCTTCGTCTCAACGAACTTCTAATGAGTTGAGCCACGGGAAACCCACTATGTCTCAAGTTTTGTTTGTTTGGGTTCAACATGATCCCCTAGGCTCCTACCGAGTTGAACCTGACTGCACTAGCCCAAACTAAAATTTGCCTCACTACGTGTTGTCTTTGCGATATATGTGGTGGCATGCTAATAGATTGGCATGTTGTAAGCACCACAATGGAGAATTATTAAATAAAAAACTCAAAACACATTGTTTAAGTCAGATATGGTCAGTAGGTTGGGGTTGTCGTGTAAACATTATACTTTCTCGATCAAGCTTCTAGTTGTAGTATTGTTGATAATTCTTTAAGATCCTTTGATGTTTCTTTGCGTTAAAAGGAAACTTGCCTACTTTAGTACTTTGCTCGGGCCTTTATAAATCAAGTCATGATCTTGCATTTGGCTAAGGACCGAGTAGAGAAGAATTTGTTTGCTTAAGTTGGTATCATTTATACCCCTACGTTTATACCATGTTGACAATAGACCATGGATTTTAACAAGCTGGCCATGTTCTATGCAGAGCAATTTCAAATACAAACTTCGGAGCAGCATCCACTCAAGACACAAATTTCGACTTACCATTTATCCTGGGATTGATCATGCTCTAGTTTTTGCTTTGCTTGTAATATTTTTTTGGTGAATCCGATTACTTGTACAGAAAATTGTTGGCAAAATTATATACTTTCTCTACTTCATTCAATCTATATAAGCTCTATTTGTGCATTTAGCCAAAACAATTAATGAATGTTGTGAAATGCAGCAAACAACATTTTTATATGTATAATGTATTAACGTGCCCCAAGGTTTTTCCCTTTGTTTGAAGAGAATACTTCTAGTTTGACTGTAAATCGTCCGTCATTTGGAAGGGGTAAAAATGTTTTTTGCAAAAAAGAAAAATGAAAAAAGAAATCGTTGCCCCACGTGCATTCAATGGATGAGCGTAGAGTAAATAACCTTCTTTAGCTATTTTCTCTTACACTAATTGTTATGTTTTTCACTGTTTAGGTAAGAAATCTCGACATTTTAGGTTCCAAGGAAGTAAAAACTCAAAACATGAACATAGAAACTGTAGAAGTCTGTAATCATTTAGTTCAGTGATGAAGGTTTTTTGTAGTTGTACGAAAATTTAGGAGTTTGACTTTTATAGACATCATATATATTACAATTATAGTATTATTCTTTTCTTAGGTTCGTATCTCATGAACGATGGGAGAAAAAATTATGGAAATCTAAGTTTCACTTGGTAGTAGTCTTATAATCAAGTGTTCGTTATGATTATAATATATATTAAAAATCATTTATAAAAAAAATCATGAAAGTTGCAGAATAATTTATAAACGTATTAACAATATATAAATTTGACAAGTAGTGTTCTAGGTATGGTCAATAGTCAAAATTCTATATTCAGTGAGATGTGTAATGGAAACTAAGACATGTACAAAATGCATTTGCGCACTGACGGGTCTTTTTAACTCACCTTTGAATGCACTTGTGCATCTACGAGGCTATTATGCTCATCTATCAATTATTTTGTTTCTAGTGATCCCGTGAGATGCGCAACGGAAACTAAGATGGTGCAAACATATATTTGTCTATTTAGTGTAGTGGTGAAGTTTCTTTATAATTGTACGAGAGATTGGGAGTTCGATTCCCACAAACATCGTATATATTACAATCATGTTATTGTATTATTCCCTTCTTCAATTCGTATCTCATGAGCAGTAGAAGAAAAAAAATTTGAGAATCTATTTTACTTGGTGGTGATCTCATAATCAAGTGTTTGATTATAATATATATTAAAAATCGTTTCAAAAAAAAAAAACAAACATTTGTCCATCCATTAGTCTTTTTTGCTCATCCGTCAGTTATTATTGTACGATACATGATCAATGAAATATAATGGAATGGCAAGGACTCATGGGTGAGAGCGTATGTCTTACCTTCTATTCCACACTTTTTTCGTTAGTGAGTGATATTTCTCTAACTTTTATTTAAAAAATAGGCTAAAACTCTAACGTAAACTCAAACTTTTCTTGACAAATTGAAATTACTATTGCTAGAATTTGATAAGAAACATCATGCAATGATACACAAACAATTTCAAAAAAAAGCCATCATGCAATGATTCCAGAAAAGAGTCGATAGAGATCATAGGTATGTTACGTTGCTAAAGAAGAAATACTTTCGAACATGTATTTATTTTTAAAAATAATAAATTTTGGATTTGTAGCAATCATACTTTTCAATAATTGGAAGAAAATTAAAAAAACTTCTAGAATCTGAGAAACAATCGGAAGGTACGAAATTGAAGCACATAAAAAGTGTAGCTATATTACAAAGAAAAACTGATGACATGTTTTTCAAAAATTACAAGGAAATGTAAACTAGAACGGAAATATAAAAAGTTAATCTTTTTAAAATCTAAAAACTCTATCCCTCTATCAGAAATAAACTAGAAAGTGAAAGAATAGTATCAAAATCCAAGTGAATAGAAATAATAGGTATATTTCAGCATGAAATAAGATATACTTAAAAAATCGTTTTTTTTAAATGGCAAAAGAATGTTAATTAGAACTCTAACATAAAAAAGTCAAAAAAATTTCAACAAATCAAAAATTATTAAACTTCTAGAGTTTGACAATAAAGGCCAATGGTACCAAAACAAGCTAGATACTATAGATATATTGTACCGTACAATAAGAAACAAATGTAGAAAATTATTTTTTTTAAAACAATTAATTATGGACTTAAAAGAATCATAGTTTTTCAATAAAATAGAAGTTTTAAAATTTCTAAAATTGGCTATAGATCAACCAAATGTTGCTCTAGTCTTATTTGTTCATATTCTGTAATCAGAATGTTGTGTTCTATCAAACTTAATCTCTTTCTTTCTTCTTATTCAACTAGTTCCCTCATGCAAAAACTACTCTTTCTCTGGGAGGAAGGTTTACACTGGTAAACTCTGTGTTATCAGCCATCCCTACATACTACATGTCTGTCTTGCATCTTCCCAATAGTGTGGCTAGAGTAATCGATAAGCTTAGATGCAAATTTCTGTGGAATGCTCCACCCTCTAGAAATGTCAAACATTTAGTTAAATGGAAGACAATTTGCAGGCCCAAGATACAACAGGGCTGGGGCATCATCAATTTGGCTCTAAAATGTAAACTGCTTTGGCAGTTATTGTATGATAGTTCTTTACTTAAGTGGAAAGAGGTAGTAACTGCAAAATACTGTGTCAGGAATGGCTTTGGAGTTATTTTAAACACTTCAAATAGGAGAGCTTCCCCCATATGGCAGCAACTTAAGAAGTGTTTTGATATCATAAGTGGGCTAACTACCTTCCATTTTCAAAATGGAAGAAACACTTTATTCTGAGAAACTAAATGGTGGCAAGGTGTAAAACTCAAAAATGCACTACCCCGCTTATTTAATGCAGCCAGAAAAAAAAGGCCACTGTTTCAAGTGTTTTTCAAGCATATATAGAGTATCCCAATGCTCTGTTGGGTAATTTCCCCATGATGGGTGGAACAGAGGCAGGACAAGAAGAAATGACTACTTGCCATTCAATACTTAGTAATCTCAACATTACTAATGCACAAGATAAGTTGATTTGGCTACCCACTTCTAAATCATTCACTGTTAATTCATGCTTGTTGAAAAATCTATTAATATGTTTTGATGATAACAAATGAAAAGTAATTAAGTATTATATAATCACTTAAGAAAAGATGACAAGTAGCTATTAAAGACAAATATTCAAATTATATATATTTGTGGACTTACATGCCTTGATAGAAGCTTTTTGTAAGCTTATATCAAATTCGGCATACCGAAATTTTTCGGTATTCCGAATCAGGGAAAATCGGTATATCATTCGGAGCACCGAAATACAGAGCATTCAAAAGTTTCCAGAAACGGTCGACCGATTCAAATCGGCATACCGTTACAGTAATTTTCGGAAGATCAAAGAAGGAAGAGCGGCACACCGAAAATCAGCGATCAAAAGAGTAAAGCAACATTTCGGAAGACCGAAATATTTTCGGAATTCCGAATTGACCCGACCGTTGCAAAATTCGGTCGACCGATCAAAAACGGCATACCGAATCTTCTGTCAGATTCTG